>JAXFYN010000952.1:0-71977 GCA_036172215.1 Camellia granthamiana
GAGATCCGCAGTTTTCTGGGTTTAGCTGGGTATTACTGCCGGTTTGTGAAGGATTTCTCCAGACTAGCTTCGCCGTTGACTAAATTGACTCGGAAGGGAGTCAAATTTGTGTGGAATGAGACTTGTGAAAAGTCGTTCCAAGAGCTGAAAGTTAGATTGACCACCGCTCCGGTCTTGATTATTTCGGAGAGAGGGTTGGGTTATGCGGTTTATTGTGATGCCTCACGAGAGGGTTTGGGTTGTGTGTTGATGCAAGAGGGGAAAGTGGTAGCTTATGGCTCACGTCAGTTGAAAATACACGAGAAGAATTACCCTACACATGACCTAGAGTTAGCAGCAGTGATTTTTGCCTTGAAGATTTGGAGGCACTACCTTTATGGTGAGAGATTCGAGGTGTTCTCGGATCATAAGAGTCTGAAATATCTGTTTACACAAAAAGACTTGAACTTGAGGCAGAGGAGGTGGATGGAGTTCATTGAGGATTACGACTTCGAGTTGCATTATCACCTGGGGAAGGCCAATGTTGTGGCCGACGTCCTTAGCAGAAAATCCGTTAGTGATGTAGCTTGTATAGCCATCCGGGAGTGGGAGATGTTGGGTGCTCTTGGTGAGTTTGATTTGCTTCTGGGCGAATCTGTTGAGGCTGCGGCCTTGTTTTCTGTTGTTGCGCAGCCTACGCTTGTGACTCGAGTGTTAGAGGCACAGAGAGGCGACCTTGAGGTAGAATCCCTCCGAGAGAAGATCTCCAGTGGGAAGGTGGAGAAGGGTTTGACGGTGTGTCCCGACCAGAGTGTGAGATACCGAGACCGCCTGTTTGTGCCGGAGTCTTGCCGAGAGGAGGTACTCCAAGAGTTTCATCATTCGCGCCTTGCGGTGCATCCGGGAAGCACTAAGATGTATCGAGATTTGGGTCACCAGTTTTGGTGGCAGGGTATAAAGAGAGATGTGGCAGTGTTTGTGTCCAAGTGCCTTACTTGTCAACAAGTGAAGGCCGAGCATCAGAGGCCCGCGGGTTTGTTACAACCCTTGCCTATTGCCGAGTGGAAGTGGGAGCATGTCACTATGGACTTCGTTGTAGGTCTTCCGAGGACTCAGCAGGGTAGTGATGCTATTTGGGTGGTTGTAGACCGATTGACCAAGTCGGCGCACTTCATCCCTATGCGCGTGAGAGATTCGGTAGATCATCTTGCCGACTTGTATATTCGGAACATAGTGAGGTTGCACGGGATCCCAGTGACGATCGTCTCAGATAGAGACCCTCATTTTACGGCTAGGTTATGGCAGAGTTTGCAGAGTGCCTTGGGTACTAAGTTGACCTTCAGTACGGCTTACCATCCTCAGACTGACGGGCAGTCCGAGCATACTATTCAGATCCTTGAGGATATGCTTCGGGGTTGTGTCCTTGATTTTAGTGGGACGTGAGAGAGGCACTTGCCTTTGGTGGAGTTTGCCTACAACAACAGCTTTCAGTCTAGTATCAGTATGGCACCGTTTGAGGCCTTGTATGGCCGACCGTGTAGGTCTCCAGTTTGTTAGGCTGAGGTGGGTGATGCACCTCTGTTGGGTCCAGAGTTGGTGAGGGAAACAACAGAGAAGGTTGGGCTTATCCGTAGGAGGCTTGTTACAGCCCAGAGTCGTCAGAAATCATATGCCGACCGTAGGAGGAGACCTTTGGTATTTGAGGTGGGTGATCATGTCTTTTTAAAGATATCACCTAGGCGGGGATTGATGAGGTTTGGGAAGAGTGGGAAGTTGTCCCCTCGGTTTATTGGCCCTTTTGAGATCCTTGAGAGAATTGGCGAGGTTACCTATCGTTTGGCCTTGCCGCCGCAGTTGTCCGGAGTGCATGACGTGTTTCATGTGAGTATACTTCGGAAGTATGAGCCGGATCCATCGCATGTATTAGATTGGACCGACTTGGAGGTAGACGAGGATGCCTCGTATAAGGAGAGACCGGTTCGGGTCTTGGATAGGCGGGATCAAGTCTTGCGAGGCAAGACCATCCCCTTGGTAAAGGTATTGTGGAAACATCACGGAGTGGAGGAAGCCACTTGGGAACGTGAGTTGGAAGTTCGTGAGAAATATCCGGACATGTTTGTTGATATGTAATCTTGTATGTAGATTTTGTAATATTGTTGGACTTAAGAACTTTGTATATGTCTCAAGTTGTAAAACATTGAAAATATTTTGGTTTAATAGAAGTATGTTTTGGAACTTACCTCAATATGGAAGTTTAATGTAACATTGTGAAAAATCTAGAAACCTCCTAGATGTTGATTTGTGATTATGTACCAATTTTAAACAAAATATAAAAAGAATCCCAATCAAACAATCAAAAGAAAGAGACACAAAGATTTTACGTGGAAAAACCACAATTGGACACCTTCCAATTGTGATAAAAAAACCACGGGCCACAGCCACCAGAACAATCCACTAAGAAGATATAAAGGAATTACACAGGTATCACTCTCAATTATCTAGCGAATCCACAACGCCTAATTGAACCAACCTCTATGTGCCTCTTCCAACCCCATCTTCACCACGGAATTGTCTTTCTGATGAGCCACTCCGGATTCCACCACCGAAGCTTCAGACCGAATTCTTCAGAATCCACAACTGAAGAACTTCCTCTCTCTTTTGTGAAACAAACACAAACCTTTGATGTAGTCTTTTTAGATCATGAGTTGAATACTCAATAAGACATCAAAGAAAAAAATAAAATATCCCCAGATATAAACCTTTAAGAACCAAAAAGAAAGATCTGGAGGATTCAATGAATGAATCAATGAATAGCCTAGATTTGGGAGAAACCCAACTATTTATAGAAAATCAAAGCAATCCTAGTTGGGAAAGAAAACCAACTTCTTGTAGAAAACCAACTTCATGCAGAACTCTAAAGTAATCCTGTTTTTGAAGGAAACCAACTTCTTAAAGAACTCTTGTTACAACCTTGGTTTTGATCCATGGAATTTGACAACAAAAGGTCCTAACACATTGTATATGTTGAATATATTGTAGAATTGGAAATGTATCATGAACACTGGTTATGGTATGAAATTGTTGAAATTGGAAGGAAAATGCATAATGTTAATGCATGTTGAAATATATATGTTGTTTACATATTGTGAAATACCTCTTGGTAGGAGATGGGATGACCGGTAATCAGTCGAGTTATTGAATGTTGTATTGTAACATTGTTTAAAAAAGAAAAACTTGTTTTTGAAAACTTGTGCTAATTTCGGGGACGAAATTCTTTAAGGGGGAGAGGTTATAGCGATCCCGAGTTTTACCCCTTGTTGTACAGTGATTCGGACTTGGTTCCGTGGATGTTAGCAGTTGATTATATCTTGTTTACATCCTTTTATACTTCGTATTTGAGTTATAGGATGTGTTGGGCAGGTTTGTTACAGGTTGGTTGTGTTTGGGAGCCAAGTGTTGCTGCCCAGATTTTTGGACCTTCACTCGAGCGAGCAGTTTGTCGCTCGAGCGAGCTCTTTGTTTTCGTCCTTCGCTCGAGCCAGGGTTTCTTTGCTCGAGCAAGAGTTGAGTTTTTGTATCTGGTGGATCGAGCCAGAGTGGCTTCGCTCGAGCGAGCGATTGCGTCTGGTTCTGGACCTGAGAGTTGCATTTCTTGGCTCGAGCGAGCTTTTCTTCGCTCGAGCGGTCTGGTTTGTTCTTCGCTCGAGCGAGCAGTCCGTCGCTCGAGCGTGCGTTTGGTTGCAGACCTGAGGGTTTGAGTTGGTGGCTCGAGCGAGCATTCTGTCGCTCGAGCGTGCTTCTGGGTTGTTGGCTCGAGCGAGACCTTCTTGGCTCGAGCGAGAGTTTTATGTGTCTGGTCGCTTGAGCGACCAAGTCTTCGCTCGAGCGAGCCTGTTTTATATCAGCGGACAGCAGCGATTTTAAACATCACTTTTTCACTCCCTTTTCTTTTCAAACCCTAGATCTGAGACCCTCTCTCTCTAAACTTACTCTCTCTCTAAGATTTGATCTCCCTAGAGTGTGAATCTACCCTAGGGCCTTTGTTAAAAAGATAGAGGGTGTTGAGAGCTTCGATTTAATCTGAAAAACTTTGGATTTAGAGCACGTTGGTCTTTGGGTCTTCATCTCCGTTTGGGCTCAAACTTCAAGGTAGGGATACCCTACTCCTCTTTATGAGCTTTGTCTTTGAATTTTAACATTTTGATATGTTGGGGGTTGTTGGGTAATTTGAGAAAGTTTAGGTCTTTTGTGTAATTTTACAAAAGATGGGGTTTTATATATATGAACCTATATGCATGTTTGGCATGGAGAAGTGAGATAATTGATGGGTTATTGATAGAAATGGAACCTTAGGGTTGTTTTTGTTAATTATAGGAAATGCCCTAATTACATTGATGAATTAATTTGTGAAATTAATTTGAGAAATGAGAAATTGAGTTGAAAATGTTGGAATTGGTAATGTATGGGATTAAAGGGTGTAGTTGGATTATTTATCACTCACCGAATTGAAATGTCGATACTTTATCCATTTGATGCATTTATTTTCTGTTTAGAGATAACTGCTTTGGGCTATCGGTGGAGAATAGTCTTGATTGTTGTAGACAATGCATGATGATTAGGCAAATTAAAACTAATCGATTGAGCATGTTCGTGAACATAGCGATTGGAATAATACATTAATTTCTTGTATTGGATGATTGTATATGACCTATGTGTATATACATTGTGTGTGTGGGAGGAGATAGGGGATGTACTCCACGGTTTAGAGGAAGATAGGGGATGGACCTCTAAACCAGATTATGTGTGACATTGATACAGCACTACGATGTGTATCAAGTGTTGACTATGGAAGTGTTTAAGTTGATTTGATATAGCACTAAAATGTATATCGTTATCGATTGTGAAATATGGAAGTGTTTCTATGTTATGTTGATACAGCACCAAAATGTGTATCTTCGGTAAAGTACGAAAGTGTTTTAAAGATGAGTTGCATTCTCATTAAATTATTTGGCTAAGTGTTGAGCCTTGTTTCAAACTCAAAGTTGAAAAGAAGTGGAAAAAGAATTGTTACATGGACTTAATTGTCATGAAACCGGAACGTGATATAAGTGGATGTACCTGTGTTGACCATCTATCAACTGCTAATCTTTTAGTCATTGTTCATAGCTGGTTTAGTGTATTTCTACTGGGCTGTGGCTCACCCTATATGGGACATCATTTTCAGGTACAGGTAGCATGCCACCTCCAAGGACGTAACTTGGGAGGCTAGAGGCAGACAGACTTTTTGGTTGTTTGATTTCCTTTTGATGTATTACATGTAATTCCAAGCCAAGGGCTTAATGTGTATTTGAGTTAGTACTCTCTTTTTTTTTGTAACCAAGTGTTAACTTGGAAAGCTGTAGGCCCGTAGGACATTTGCTTTTGTTGTTAACATGTAATACTTTTGTAATGAATTACTCTAATGAATAGAATGATGGTTATCTTTCATATCAATGCATGTCTAGATTGATGGGTTTAATGTTATTATTTTGAGGGCGTTACAGCCTCCACCCCTTCACCGAAGATGGCAGGCCCGCCACTGCCTGCAGAGTCACCCACGTTTCCTGCTGACCGGAGGCTTTATAACAGGAGAAGAACTCATCCACTGTCATTGACGTCCCTCCGGTCGCCTGCTGCCAAGCACTCGCGTAGGCTACTACTATCTTCCAGGCGTTCGACATCAGCTGCCCCGACGCCACTTCTAACTTGTTTAGTACGTCCACCACTATTTGGGGGAGAGGTAGTCTCAAACCCCCTCGCAGCGCTTCCTCGTAGAGGCTGAATTCGTCGGGCCGCACATCCGACGCCCTCTCTTTGGGTGTGGGCAGCCTCAATCCTATTTCCGAGAGAATTTGGAACTTTCTCCTTATTCCCTCCAACTCCTCCGCCGTCAGTGTGGATCTGTCTGGCTTGGTGTGCCAATGGTCGGGCTCCGCTTGACTAATGGGCCTCGCGGCTGCAATCATTGTCATAGGAGGAGCCCACACCGCTTGACTAACTACCCTCCCCTGCCTTCGCTCTGCACAGTATTGTTCCGCCAACTCTACCGCATCATCGTCACCTAACGAATCAAGCCTTGCAGCTGGCACTTCCTCTTGGGCCATTTCTCTTGCGTGTCTGCGAATTGTTTCAGACGCGAGCACAAGAAAGTTCACAAAATGTTGCAAAAGTGTATCACTGGAAACGAATGAGTTTACTTCTGGGACGTGTTGGTTTTTTGCAAAATGATAGGTAAAGCGGACAACCCCAAACGCCCACAGTTTGCCTATATTCCAAGGGTCAAGGTCAAATTTCACCAGTTTGAAAAATTTCGAAAAACTCCCATCCCTGCTTTTTCACTGCCCTATATATCACCTTGTCGCTTCACTTCTTCCTAACGCGTCACCTCCCCCTTCACGGATTCTACCACGTGTACGACCACAATCCACTACTCCCTTCCTCTTCCCTATCTATTCCACTTCACTTCACCACGTGCCCTGCCGCTCCTTGAGCCCCGTCCACCGCCACTTCCTCTTCCCACTCGGCCACCCTTCGCGATCGGCCCTCTTCCCTGTCGGTCCCTTCACTTGGTCACCCTTCGCGGTCAACCCTCCTCCCGGTCGGTCCCTCCATTTGGTCACCCTTCGCGGTCGGCCCTCCTCACGATCGGTCCGTCCACTTGGTCACCCTTCGCGGTTGGCCCTCCTCCCGGTCGGTCCCTTCACTTGGTTACCCTTCGCGATCGGCCCTCCTCATGGTTAGTCCGTCCACTGGGTCACCCTTCGCAGTCGGCCCTCCTCCCGGTCGGTCCCTCTACTTGGTTACCCTTCGCAGTCGGCCCTCCTCATGATCGGTCCGTCCACTTGGTCACCCTTCGCAGTCGACCCTCCTCCTGATCGGTCCTTCCACTTGGTCACCCTTCGCGGTCGGCCCTCCTCGCGGTTGGTCTGCCCACTTAGTCACCCTTCGCGGTCGGCCTTCCTCCCGGTCGGTCCCTCCACTTGGTCACCCTTCGCGATGGGCCCTCCTCATGGTCGGTCCCTCCACTCGGCCACCCTCGCGGTCGGTCTTCTCTCCATCGATATCTCACAACCCCTATTTTGTTCCTTGTTCCCTTCGTTGACTAAAACGGCACTTGGGAATAGGGGACTACTAACATAGGTAAACCCATAAAGGATATGGCCCACCACTTAAGGCCAAATCCATGATTCAAATAACAAAGCCCAACATTCCCAAAACCTAACGTTACACCAAGCACCAATGACATCTGAACACTTGGCAAAGTAAAGGGCCAGCCACATCAGCAGACAAAGATCCTGCATAGTTATTACACCACACATCAGCCATTAATGAGCTTCCCTGCAGCATTTATTACGATAACCCTTCACGTCGAAACAGAACAACCTCACCATGAACAAAGCAAGCTAGAACATAGACTTTCGGCCAACGTGACAGCCCGGAGTAGACAAGGAAATGATGAGCAAAGGATATAAGCAGGCTCCTAAGACAGAGAAAATGTTAAGTTCTCTATCTCTATTTTTGATCCCAACATTCGATCACTCTCCTCTAACTTGCTCGTCGGAGGGTTCGCTAGGGGACTCCCCGTTCCCCACTGAACTCTTGTGTAGGTTTTGCTGTGAGCTCAACCCCTGGGTAACGGCTTAGGAAGCGTGGATCGATCCGCCCCGTTCCATCTGGAGCTTGTAGTATCATCAAGTCATTTTTTTATATATTGTGCAAATCTTTTCTGTATATTAAATTTACACTCAAAATATTCACATGTAAAATAATTATTTGTACACTATCACTGATATGTAATTAGGGGTTGTTTGGAGTACTCTAATTTAGATCATCTTTTTATCCTATTGGGATCATATTACATCTTTACCATATTGCATAACTTTTTGTAAAAAGTTAAAAAAATATATTTATTTGGATCATCCCAAACAAACTCTTACTCATAAAATAGGGCTTGGCTTCTCTCCAGTCTCAAATTAGACTGGAGAAGTACTATTAGGCCCATTGGGTTTACTTTTGAGTTTTGTTTCGATAATCCAAATTATTTACATTTTAAAATTCGTCAAATACATCATCTCTGTAAAAAATCAAGTCAATCGAATAATAGAAATCACGTGTTTTGATCAGTTTTGTATGGGAAGAAAAAATTGTACGGTAAGAAAATAAACGGTTCAAACAAAATTGATACAAACACATGCTTTTTTGTTATCCGATCGACTTGATTTTTTTAAAGAAATGATATACTCAATGAATCCTAAAATCTAAATAGTTTAAATTATCAAAATAAGATCTAAAAATAAATCTAATGGGTCGGACTAGATGATCTAAAACGTCCCCTACAAAATATATATCCTAAACTTAAACCTCAAAGGTGTCGGATTGGGTCCATTTCTAGGTTTTGTTTCGATGATTAGAAATGTTTACATTTTAAAATTCGTTAAGTACATTATCACTGCAAAAAATAAGTCAATTGGATAACGAAAATCACGTGTTTGGATTAATTTTATATGAAAAAATATATACAATAAGAAAATAAATAATTCATACAAAATTGATCCGAACACGTAATTTTTGTTATCCGGTCAACTTAATTTTTTATAAAAATAATATATATGAAGAATTCTAAAATATTAATAATTTAAATTATCAAAATAAAACCAAAAAAATATGCTTAATAGGTCAGACTAGACAGTCTAAACAGTCCAGTCCCTCTAAAATATATATCCTAAACTTAAAGCATTTGTATCAGGCTCTTCAAAATTTTATTTTTCTATTTTAGCTAGTCACCCCATTATATCAAACTCTCTATTTTAACTCAATCCTATTAAAATATTTGTTATTCTTTTTTTTATAATTAAATTGATGAGCTATCAATTAAAGAATTCTTCTGTTTTACAAAAGGTAAAATTGGAGGAAATGTAAAAAATAATAATAATAATTGGCTGTTAACCGGTTGACCTGCCAGACTTTCGGGTAGACATCCGATAACACTAATCTCTGTGTTGTAATGATGAACAGTGCCTCACTTGTTGTAACGAGTTACTGTAGCACTCATAAATTGGCGACCTATCGTAACGAGATTGATGGAGACCTATTTTCGATGAATAATATCATTAAACTAGCTAAAAAACAACTTTAAGTAGTTTGATACGGATGCTATTAAACCTCAAACCAAAAGTGCTGGATGTAATTACATTTTTTACATTGATAACTAAGTAATGCTATTTTTTGTTTTATTTACATAATAAGACAAGGAATGGTCGCAATGAATTTTTTAATTAAAATAATTAATAAAGATAAAATAAATTAAAATAAAATAATATATTTAAATTATAATTATTTTATTTTTTCTTTATAATTATTAAATTAATTACAAAAAAATTAATCAATAATTAAAACATAATTTTTTTAACAAAATTCAAATAATTAAAAAAAAACTAAAAAGAGAACTAAAATAACCAACCTCCTGCGCCAGCGCATTATTTAGAATCAGGATTTCCTTCTTGTATTTCTTACTTGCAGGGCTATTAGGCCCACTTTTAGGCCCAATTTTAATAATTCGAACAGTTCATATTTTAAGATTTATTCAGTATATCATGCCTGTAAAAAATCAAATTGATCGAATATTAAAAAGTATGTGTTCGGAAAACTTGAACTAAAAATTATTTTTTTAAAGAATTTAATAAGCAGTTTTCCGAACACATACTTTCTGATATTCGATCAATTTGATTTTTTACAAGTATGATATAATGAACAAATCTTAAAATATAAACGATTCGAATTATTAAAATTGAATTTAAAAGTGAGCCCAATCGCCGTACAAGTAAAAAATATAGAAAAATGTTTGAGAGCCACAATTTTTGTGGCTCAAATAGCTCAAAATTGCCAAAACGACGTCGTTTTGGCAATTTTGATGTTGTTTTGTACTCAAAACGACGTCGTTTTGACAATTTCGAACTATTTGAGCCACAAAAATTGTGACCCTCTACCATTGCTGAAAAATATAATAAGAAAATGCAAGGAGGGGATCTTAATTCTTAAGAATAGACTAGAGGTAAAGAAATGGGGAACTGTGAAAGGAACAGTGATGTGGGAGATTGGTACTATGCATCACGGACTTCGGGACCTGTGCTTCAGCTGATTCCATTACCACCTCCCTTGTCTCTTTTGGCCGTACTCTCTCTCTCTCTCTCTCTCTCTTAAATTAGTAAAGAAAAATGTTTAGGTAAAAGAAAAATGTTTAGTAATTTAAATTTATATGATTTAAATGATTCAAAAATATTAAAATGACGTCATTTTATTTTTAAAATAATGTTATTTTGAGATATTTAAGTTATTCAAGTCATAAAAATTTAAACTATAAAATATTGTTGTTAGTAAAAATGAGTAAAGAAAAATAATTGAGAAGTGTAATTGAGCATCTTAATTTATGAAAAAATATAAGGAACTCTAAATATTTTATTAATATTTTTATTAAATATTTCATATAAATGTGAGATTTATATTATGCAATTTTTACACTCATATGAGATATTTGTTAAAAATGTTAATATTTAGAATCTTTAACATTATTCTAATTTATTTTCAACAATATAAAATAAATCATATGAAGGGATAAACTCACATTTCTCTCTCTATCTCTCCTTTTTACAAGGTGATATATTAAAAGATGTAAAATTATATTGACGTCAATAGTAAAATTGAATAAGAGTGATATATTTCCTGATTTTGCATCACCAATTCCACCTTTAACGATGTAGTTCACTCCCATTCTATGTAAAGTGATCTCACGCAAATCTCTCTTTTATCTTTAGTCTCTCTAATTTTATATTATTAAAGATAAAATTAAAAGAGCAAAATTAAAATATGAAACATTATTCAATAGATTAATTCTACTAACTTGCAAAGATTTGATCAAGAGATTTTTCTCATGAAGAGAGAAAGAGAGAGGGGTGTGTGGGGGTGTGGAGATGTAGGGGTATAAATTTGATCCAATCCGGTCCATGGTGGATCTTGGGGGCTCCTGTCAAAATTTGGGTCGGCCTACCAGTCGAAAAATTAGGCCTAAGTTTAGGGGTATTCGGGTCTTGTGTCGGTCAATAGGCTGAGCCTTGAGGCAAGCCGATGGGCCTGGTCTTGAGTTTGGACGGACCTGAACATTTTTTTTTTTTAATCAAAATTTTATTATTTTTTACAAAAAAAAAAACATTAGATCGGACCTTGAGTGGGCCTTTAGCAGGTTGATGATGGGGCTCACAGGTCGGGTCACACTTTAAAATGATGACCCAAATCATAACTTAGAGTCTCCAACTAGGCTCGGACCAGGCCCACTCCAAGCTGTAGGCGGGCCCGCCCCCAGACTATGGGCTACTTTTAGACTCCTGGGGTTGTGTGCTCTGTTTGACCGTAAGAGGTTTGGCAATGTAGGTAATTGAAAGATAGGGAGAGAGAGTAGACATTCTGTTTGGACCACCATTCATGTAATTTTGTCAAAAATTATAAAATTGACTATAATTTTTTTTATTTTTAAAATCAATATAATTTGACCTCTAAGTATTCTTATTTGAAAAATGTATGAAACCCAAGAAAATCTTTCCCCTGTGATATAATAAGTATCAATTCATTTGTTAAATCATTTCAGATGAATTTATGAATTTAAACTCGTGAATCTCTAGCATTACTTAGATTAATGGTGTGCGTGGTGCAATTCGAATAGTTTGAGAATTAAATTATAAATCGAATAGCAAAATGACAGATTGACAAATTGTTGTTTAAGCGATTTTGGACAGATTGATTGTTTGAAAAATATTCTAACCAATTATCAAGCCTTTTTCATAATATGTAATACAAACTAATATTACATAATATTTTTCATATATATAATTACTAATTTGTAATAAATTCCACATCTTAAATCTCTCACAGTCATTTTTACATTGACATTTTATTATAGATATAAAAAAAATTATGTATTAATTATAACGGAACGGAGCGATTTCGAAGACAGATTATAAATTTTAAAATTTAAACTGTGGTTAACGAATAAAGTAGTGTAAATTGATATAGATCGATGCAATTTTAACAAATTAAACGGTATTTTACAAAATCCTAACTTGGCCTCTGATTTGATTATCTTCTCCCAACTATTTTTTGCTTTGGCAACTTAAAATTTTTGTTGTCATTTTTTTAACACAAAATTACACATATAAGCTCTATGGTATGCCAAATCCAAATCTATCTATCTATCTATCTATATATATAATAAATAAATAAATAAATAAAAAAGCCTTAACCGTATGCAAATTCACAACTTATGTGTTCAATTTGGTACAAGATTTGACGTACTCAAAAATTTCACTTCTTTTTGTATAATGTTCAAAGACTTATGATTATGATGAGATAATCAAACCGTTAAAAGCAATAAAAAATTTTTTTTTTAAAGAGAATAATATTTGTGCTAAAAAATGATATGAATACTACATTTTGAAATTATATTTTTTTTCGTAAAAGAAAATAATCTTGATATCTAGGAGTTGACATTTTGCCCAGTCAGATTGGGTTTGGGTTGAACCAACCTTATATAATAAGAGATTTGTATATGTACAACAATCTAGGCTTGGTCTGGTCCTACCCTAACTTTGGACCTCAACATCTATCGAAGTCAAACTCAAAAAGTAATTATAAACCCCAAACATAATCATGTGTTAAAAAATAAATTAAAATATTTCATAATTAAATTCAATCATATTATATTTCCTAAATAAATATACTTATATGATTATAAATTGAAAATTTGTATTTACAAATTAAAAAATTTTTGAAATAAATTCAATCACACGTCACTATAAATGTAAGCTTCAATATAATCAATAAAGGTAAAGTTTAAATACTAAAATAAAAAAAATTAATATATTATTTATTTATTTATTTATTTAATAGCGAGCTAGGCCGACTTGAGTTGAAAATATAAATCTCAAATCCAACCTATTAATATATCAAGTTAAAATTGTTGACTGAATCCAATCTAACAAATTAAAATAATTTTTTTTAATTTTTAAAAAATATAATTGGACCGGACAGGTTAACAGGCCAATATATACCCTACCGATATCCCGTTATTTAAAATCAAAATTAAAAAAAACATTCATTTTAATTTTGTAAAAAAACAACAAAATTGACAAAAACGATGGCCATAGCCAATTTTACACTACCATTTTTACCCATGCGAGATAAGCTTAAAAAAACAAAGATGAGAAGGACAAGAATGGAAAAGAATGTCAAGATGTAAAGCCATGCTCCTCTCTCTCTCTCTAACTCTCTCTCACTCTCTCTGTCCCAGAGAGAGAGAGAGAGAAAGAGAGTCCGTCATTTTGCTAAAGAAAATTGCTTGGACCTCTAATTTAGAGGTACCACTAAGAATGTGACAGTAAGTCCCACCATTGCCACTATCAACCATGTTTTTATTTTTATTTTTTTTTTTTTTTTCACCTCGTTAGAGGTGTGTTTAAAGGAGTGTTTTTAAAAGAATTTAGCATGGTTGTTTTTTAAAACGCGGCACGCCGTTCGTGTTGCCACCCCATGTACTCCTAATTACGTGTCCAAACACCACCTCTCTCTCTCTCTCTATATATATATATATATATCAGCAATTCCATTGCCATTAATTTTCATGCTCATCTCATTGCAACAAACTCTCTAAATATCTCTAAACCTATACATACACATTCTCTCTCTATATATATAAATAAACAAACACGAATTAGGAAACTCACCGGGGGTGGCCATGGCGAAGAATTCATCATCGGCGGTGCTGCTACTCCTCGTGGTGGTGTTGGTGGTTTCGACGGCGGTGAGAGGGTACGGAGGAATGGTGGGAGGGAGGACGAAGGTGAAGGACGTGAAGTCGAACGAGGAGGTTCAGGAGCTAGGGAGGTACTCGGTGGAGCAATACAACCTCCAGCAGAAGAAGAGCCACCTCAACGGAGGACGAGCAGATCTGAGGTTTCAGGCGGTGGTGGAGGCGGAGAAGCAGGTTGTTTCCGGGATCAAGTACTACTTGAAGATCACCGCCGTGTATTCAAGGAGTGAGATCCCAAGGACGTTTGAAGCGGTGGTGGTGGTTCAGCCCTGGGCTCATTCCAAGGAGTTGCTCAACTTCTCTCCTTCACCTGCTACCAAGTAAAATTAACCTCTAGGGTTTTCAATTCCATGTTCTAAATCTTCGTCTACTACTGTGTTCTCTCTCTCTCTCTCTCTCTCTCTCTCTCTCTCTCTCTCTCTCTCTCTCTGTGTTTATCATTTTGATTTGTGTGTTTGGGGGTGTGCTTGTAACGATGTGTAAGTGGGAGCTCTGTGATGTGGTATTGTGATAAAAACAATAATATGTGATCTAATGATAATAAAAGTGATTGTAGCTTATGATTACTCAAATTCTTATATTATTATCGACAAGTGTTGAGCTTAGGTTATTTGCTTTAGATGGGTTTCATATTTGCTTTCATTTGACCACTCTGATTATTTGAATCAAATATTGATCAAGGAAAAGAACGAAAGAGAGGACAGAAAAGTGAATGAACTAAAAAAGTTTCCTTTTTTTCTCCCCCTTTTTTTCTCTTCACAAATTTAAAGTTGAACCTCCGTCAACATTTTTTAATTAATGAGATTACTATTTTGAAAAGATGGTTATAATTAATATTTTGATTAAAAATTATTTATAAGCTGTTTATAAGTAATTTTTTTTATAAGAGAAGAAATGAGTTATAATTCGAAAAGTGAATTATAACCACTTTCTAAGAGGAGCCTTAATAAAACTTGGTGTACGTTTTGGATTAATTCATTTGAAACAAGTTGGAATATTTTCTTTGCTGCTTTTTCCGTTTAACATAGATTAAGGGTTGGTTTGAGGTGTCCTAAAAAAGTATATTTTTTGTCTTTTTACGAAAAGATGTGCAGAAAAGTAGAGAGGTGATGTGATGAAAAAAAGATAAAAAGATGGATTATATAGGTTATGCCAAACAAGGCTTTAATATATGAGTAACTTATATTTTTCGCTTTTTACTTTACTGTTGTGTTTAATTTGAGAATTTAAGAAAGAATTTAAAAAGGAAAAAAGAAAAGGTAATTAGATTTCATCTATTTTTTTCTCCTTTTTTTTTCAAATTCCTCTTCAAAACCCAGCATAAGTGTCACTTTTATTTTTGAACAATTTAATCTATATATAATAAAAAAAACAATTTAATCTATACAATTTTAAATTTAATTTTAATTTAATCTCAAAAATTGTTAATTTTAATCACTAGACTAAATTATTCGATTTTTCAAATCAAAATTAAATTGGGGTGAAACTATCAAGATTAAAAGTACCTCGTTTGGAAACATACTATTTTAGTAACTTTTTGACTTTTTACGAAAAGATGTGCAGAAAAGTAGAGAAGTGATGTGACAACTTTTAGTAACTTTTTGACTTTTTGACTAAAATAACCACTCCCCAAAATTTATCGTTTTATTTTTAGTTCTTTCCATTTGTAAGGACCGTTTAGGTTTTTGAACGATTTAAGTATCAACTTTGGTTTCTCATTTATTGACAAGAAACAAAACATAAATTTTAAAAGATTTCTTTTTCTTACTAATTATTATCACTTCTTACAATTTATCACATCTTCATTCATCCAAAACAGCGATGACTATTTCTCACTATTTCTTTCTTTTTTTCATCCAGATATTCAATCCAAATCCGAACGGAAAGTGTAAGAGGTTGGATTTAGTTAGAGATTTTGATGAAGGAAATGGAAAGAGAAATAGAAAGAAAAAAATAAAGAATTAATAGAGAGAGGAAATAAATCTAAATGAACTTAGATATAAAAAGTGAAATTATATTTCGTTCTTACTTTTTTTTATGTATTTTCTATTATAATTATTTTTATTTTTTTCATCAAATCAAATCCTTCGGTCAAATATAACTAAAAAAATTTTAAAACAAAAATGTGTTTGAATGTTAAGACACAATCAACAACTATCGACTGTCGTTTTAGAACAAACAATTCCACGCAGTGTGCATGTGCAGAGAGAGAGAGAGAACTATCCTCTAATCTGTTTGGTGCGTGTGCTTTGCAAGAAATCCATCACATGCGTATCAAAGTATCCAACAGAGGTGAACAAAGGAAGCAAGCAAGGGAAACAAACCACTGGTGGTTAGCCCAGTGAGTGACGACTAGGCTGGAGGCTTGTTCCCTTTCAGATCTCAGATTCGAATCCCCTATCCAGTAAATGTATTCCTTGGGGGCACGGCCCGCAGGACATAAGTCCTGTTTCGAAAGATTTATTTGGACTGTAACGACTTAGTCTGATGCGCGTAAACTGACTTAGAAAACCTTACATAACCCCCCCCAAAAAAAAAAAAAAAACAAGGAAAACAGAAAAGGCAAGCCACATAAAGAGAATTGAGTGCTTATTTGCAATGCAAATTGCACTCTTCATAAATCATTTTGTTGCAAGTAATCAAATTGAGTAAATTCAACTAACTGCTGCATGTATATGCATATGCATATCCTGCCCACACAGACAGTACTTCCCAAAGGACAATAACATCTCTCCCCAGTCAACCAATATAACCTTACAAGTAACCATTGTATATTCTCTTTTTGCTTATAATTTTGTAAGGGTCATATGGTAAATAAACATCAAATGCTTGTGATATGTAGTTGTGAACAATATATAAATCTATTTCTCTGGATGAGCCCTTCTCTCTATAAATGCTACTCAAACCAATTAGAATCCATCATTCCAGAAAGTGTAGCATAAACATAAAAACCTTGAGATTTTTTAGATTTTCTTTGAGGTGGCTAAATTTTCTTATTTTGGGCTTTAGGCTTCTTGTCTTAGTTTTTGCAGGAATGTGCTTTTATCTTATTTTTTATTTTCTTTCTTTTTTTTTTTTTTGTCAATTCAAAGTATTGAACTTGAATGAATTGTATTTGCCTTAGCAATATTTATGCTTGTGCATTTTATAAATGCTGTTAGACTGTAAATATTAACTATTTAACCACTAAAAATTAGTGATTTCTCAGTTATAAATAGTGGTGGAGGTATAGAGGGCTAGAGGGGTCAAGTGTCCCTGGGTTTTGGAATTTTTTTTCCTCAAATATAAAGAAAATATTTTAAATAAAAATATTTGTAAAAATATTATTTAGAGTGAAATGTCAATGACATTTTTAAAATTATAAAAGTAATAATGATTGTTTTAATTAAAAATAAGGAGACTATGATAAGTTATATTATTATCTATGAAAATTTCAATAAAATGGTGATGTCTATCATTATTGACTTGCAAATATAATTAATATCAATGAAGATATGAAATTTATTATTGGATTGTTTGTTACATTTGACATGTAGAGTTCATCCTGTATGTGTTTCTTTACTATTGGTTGGTGATATCACATATCAATGATAACGTGGTATTACTATTATATTGAATTTTTACTCAATTTTTAAATAAAAAATTACTTTATCATTATATAATTTATTTTAAAATTTATATCCATGACTTTTTTTTATATTGTCTATAATACATTAGTTACAAATAATATTAGTTCTTTTTTTTATCTTTAATCGTAAAAATTTATGTGAAATATTTTTGTAAAAATTTTCAATGTTATAATTGATAAGTGTCCCTTCTAATTTAATTTCTTGGCTCCACACTGGTCATAAACTTGGTAAAGGCATCACAAAAGAACAGTTGTACAATCTCAATATATATATATCTAAATTTTTGTTCCGGATTTGTAATCAGTGACCAAGATTTATTCATGTTGTAGTCTCTCATCAAGAAGTTTAAACATATACCATTGATCTACAAATCTGAATAATTTTATGTGCACTTTCCTAGATGCCTTAGACTTTCTCATTACAAAACTCAATATTGTGAAAGTTTTTTTTGTTCACATAAAAATACCAATACCGAGTGTGTGTGTGTGTTTTTTTTTTTAATTTTTTTTTTTTATCTACCATATTTCTTATGTTCAACTAAATACATATTATTCTTACCAAAAAAAAAAACTAAATACATATTACAAATTGTACACTTCTTACTATTTTTTGCATTGGGAACAGACTATTTTAGTTTTTTTTTTACTTTTTATTTTTTACAAAAAAATATACAAAAAAATTTTTTAAAAAATTATAAAATAATTTATAATAATTTTTTGACTAAAATATTTAATCCCAAGGAGATGTAAAGAGCCCGTAATTTATGTGCCTTAGTGCTGCATAAAGGTTGTCACTCTCATATCTCTCGTACATGTCCTTTTTGTTTACTTATTGTCAAGGGCAAATTCAGGATTTTTCGATGGGGTGAGTTAATATTAAGATAAAATATACAATATATTTTACGTATAATCACATAAGAAAAAATAGAATTTAATAATATAATATAAATTAATATATAAATTTATTGATTAGAAACAATCTAACTAAGTTGTGCTTGACGAGTCTTTAAAGATCTGAATTCATCTATTACAAAATCTAGATCAATTTTCAAAAAGCATGAAAAACAATATGCTTTATCCTTTGAAGGAGAATACTTTAGCCAAGAAAATTGTTTAAACCAAATATGTTGAAATCGGCGATTCTTCTTTCCAAATCAGGACTTAGGATACTCAAGTTTAGGTTGATAAGGCCCCAAGTTCACATAAGCTTGTCTAACCTCGTCTCGTTGGTTCATCAGATATTCACAATTTTGCAAGCATAAACTAGGATCCCATTAAGTAACAGTTGAATCAAATTTGCTTGGTTTATTTTCTTGAGGCACGGAAGGCAGTTGCACATCAGAAAATGAGGTTTCAACAACATTGGATGTTGTACTACTAGACTTCTATTTTGATTGATAAAATGAGAAAAGGGATTTGTCTTTTTTGAGTGTGGAGGTTCCATTATTTATAACCTAAAAAAAAAATTAAAAAAAATTTAGCCCTATTTAATATTAGACCAGAGTATATTCACAATAATTTTAAATATTAAGGTTTTTATATATATCCTCAATAATTTTTATTTAAGCTTTCATTATTTTTATATATGTCTAAAAAAACTTTTTCAAAGTTCAAAAATTAAGAGCAATATAGAATACTGAACAAGGCAGCATCATAAAAAAACATAGAGGAATATAATATTTGTTGCATAAAGATAAAATTTCAAAACCATTGTTAATAAAATCCCTTCTCAACCAACGAAATAAAATAATTGGTTAATTATACTTACCAAAAATGTTAGGAAAGTGGAGCTGCTACAGGCTGCTGGAGACGACGGAGAGGGTTGCTACCTATCTATTGGAAGATGTAAGGATTGTTGTGGGAGATTTGTTCTTTAAACAAATACAAACCTATTGAGCTGCCTATTTATTCTTTTTGGGTAAGTATTAGGCTACTATTGGACTGCCTATCTAAAAAATAAACAAAAAAATTATTGGCTCTTATTTGGAGCAAGGCTAGGCTGGGAGAGGTTAAGAGGCTGGGCTAGGCTGGGCTGGGATGAGAAAAAAAATTTCTATAGATTTTTAAATTTTAGGATGGGTTGCAGCCATCTATATCCAGCCCTAGGTCCGCCCTTGCTTATTGTTTTCAAGTTTCATTTCATTATTCTGTATCTATTTATTCCTTTATTTTTATTTTTTTACCAATACTACATAATTTGGAAAATATTTCAAAAAATAAAATACAAATCAAATTTCTAAAAACAAAATCAATTATAGAATCAAACAGAATTTTCTCACATGAGATTTTGAGTCCCACTTTTTTAAGGTTCCACACTTAGGTGTTTAAATTGTATTCAATCTTCTAATTGATTTTTGTATAAGTAAAAAAAAAGCATATCCATTTGAAGTGTAGCCCCCCCACCCCAGATCATACTTAGGGTTGAATAATCTAATAAATATGTGATTAATTTTGAGCATATCATTCGTTGTCGGATGTATTTTGTAATTACAGTTTTTACATTGACAAGAAGAATTTTGTTACAATAAGGGCACGCAATTTTTTTTTACTTACATAATGAGACAAATGGACAGCCGTTGAAAAATTATTGGTTAATTTTGGGACGTGATTATGTCTCACATTAATCATAATTCATCATATTTTTTTATATTTTTTAATTACAAAACACAAATTTATAAATTTCATCACTTTCACTAATCACAATACTATTAAAACACTAAGACATCGTGTATCGATACTTCAGGATCAACCAATAACTCTTTTATTATATGTTTTGGAAAATTGGTTAAAAGTTAACTTTTTAATTTTAATTTTTTTTTCTTTTCTTTGACTATTTTATCATTTTATAAATAAAAATTATGAATTAAAAGTTAGAACTTTTAAGTTACCAAAACAACCCTATGTAAGGATAGGTAAAGAAATGAGGAAATGTGAGGCAGTGATGTGAGAGATTGGTACTATGCGTCACGGACTGCGGGACATGTGCTTCTGTTGATTCCATTACCACTTCTCCGGGTGCATGCGATGTAATTTAGATGGGTGGAGAATAAAATTATAAATTGAATAGTAGATTAATAGAATAGTGAATTGATAAATTACGATTTAGATGATGTTTGGTATATTAATGGATTGAAAAATATTTTAACTAATTATTATATATTTACATAATATATAATATTAATTTGTATAATATTTTTTATATATGGTCTCGTTTGGAAATAGGTTATTTTAATAATTTTTTAATTTTTTAGTTAAAATATGAGGTAAAAAGATCAGTATGTTTAAAACGACTTTTTGATTTTTTACGAAAAGATTTACAAAAATATAAAGAAAATGAAATTTTTGACTTTTTAATATAGATTATAAATTTTTTAATTTTTTAATAATTTTTTACTTTTAAACTAAAATAAGCACGTGTTAAACAAGGCCATATAACACAAAGGTTTTTACATAATATGTTTCATATATATATAGCTATTAATTTGTAATAAATTTCATATCTTAAATATCTCTCATACTCATTTTTATTTTCATATTTTATTGAAAGTTAAAATATATATATATTAACTATAGCGAAACGGAACGGATTAGAAGGCGGATTATAAATTTTAAAGTTTAAATCGCGATTAGCGATTAAAGCGATGCGAATTAATGTGGATCAATACAATTTTAACAAATTAGATGATATTTTGCACAATCTTAACCACCTCGCCTCCCATATCTCTTTTGGCCGTACTCTCTCTCTCTCTTAGATTAATACTAGTAAAAATAAAATAAATTACGCCCAACTCTTCAAAATTTTAAAAATATACTATACGAATAAATTTTATAGTTTTAATATAATTATTTTAAATTTTTTATAATTTTAATTTATAAAATTCAATGTCATTTTTATTAATAATTTTGTAATTATATAAATAAAAAATAATTTCAAATATTTTACATAAAAATATATATTTTATGTTATTTATTTTATATATTTTTTAACATCTATATTAACTATGATCTATTTAATCTTATTAAAATTAAAGTCAATATAATTATATTAAAATTATAAAATTTATTATATATTTTTTAAATCTCAAAAGAAATCAATTTAATTTACCCATAAAAATAAAGAAAAATTATTGGTTGGTCGGTCTTGAGGCACCAAATCTCATGTCCCCTCATATTTCTCAATCACCTAACACAAAAGTGTAAGTCTCATCCCCTCCATCAATTACAATACATATGAAGCGTCATGTAATGTTGTTCGTAACCAATCAGTAATTTTTTCTTTTTTAGAACTAGAAAACCCAATATATTAAATATATAACTTAATAACATCAGTTGTCAGGGTTAAATTACACTTATTTCTTCCTTAACAATCCAAAGAAATTCAAAAAATCTGCCAATCTGTTGCCTAGTGTATGTGCAGGAATATTTTGACTAATACTTGACAATCAGTTTTAACAATAATAAATTTTATCCTATTGTCCACAGCCCAACATATAGCTTCCAAACAAGCTTTAGCTTCGGGCACCAGTGGGTTTGTCCATTGATTGAAGCCATCGGTCAACAGCAATGTTTTCAACTTTTGCAACTAATCTGATAATGGTCAATGAATATTTTGGATGCATTTGAGCCAGTCACATGTCACATTGAATAATTTTTCATTTTTTGGGATAGATCGGAATGTTTTTTTTGAAAGAAATATTTTATGTTCATGATAAAATGCAAGATGTATTACGGTTGAGCAATACTCAAACTTATGTCAACAAAAGAATTTTTTGCAACACTTTTACCATCTTCTGATTGTTCTATATACCAAAGCACTCTATTCAATTCAATTAGGAAATTATAATTTTCTCTAGTTTCTCTGTTAGTTGGATTATAACTCCAATTTGATAGCTAAAGAAATTATCCTTTAAAAACTCAAATTTCATTAAAAACTTGTTGAGTAAAAAATTATCCTTTAAAATTTGAGTAAAAAAGTTTATTATAAGAAATTGACTAAATTCATTTTGATATAAATTTTAGTTAACAAAAAGATTTTAAGGACTTTTTATGAATTTAAATTTGATGCAAGGAAAAAAATAAGAATTGAAGTGCCCAAATAAAATACTACTATAGGTATGGGTGTGGATATACAATACAATCCTGAGAAGCTCAAAACAGAGAATACATTCACAAAATTGTAATCCAAGTTCATCTTAAAAGTATTCTTAGCAAAACCAAACGCTTGAGTGGCATACTCTTATTTGCACGGAGCACCACATAGTAGTAATGACGTGGTACTCTTGAAATATTGAATAATTTCTCATTTTTTTTAACTATTTATAAAAAATTACATCAAACATATTTATAATTTATTTTAATTCTTGTAATTTAATAATTTTAAATTTTATAATCATAAAGACTACTTTATAAATACTACCTATATGATTAGATCTCTATTCACTTGGAGTTTTGGCAATATAGGATGCATTTTATGTCCATTTATTTAGCAAAAAGGCATAAGAGATTCATTTGTTTGGAATGAACTTGCAAAGATTCAATTCAGAAATTTACAACCCCCCCCCCCCCAAAAAAAAAAAAAATCAGAGATTTTTCTCATAGAGAGAGAGGGTGGTAGGCTCTGTTTGGTCATAAGAGCTTCTGCAATAAAGGTGTAAGATGAGGATAGAGAATGGACAACCATTACTTCAATGTTTCCATCATTTTGTTTGGACTACAGTTAATGTAATTTCATCAAAAATTATAAAATTGACTATAATTTTTTTTATTTTTTTTAGACAGGTCAGTATAATTTGAACTTTATATAAGTATTTTTATTTACATTTGTATACATTTTTAAGTTACTTCTGACTTTAATGCGTCAATTTTTGTAATAAAGGATTATAAATACCAATATTAAGATGTAATTCAGTAAAAAAAAAAAAAAAATACTTTTGCACTAGAATGATGACACTAGTATGTAATATCTTTGTATTTGCTTTTTTCATATTTGGACTGTGATTTGATTCTCTTCCCCCAACAATTTTTGACTTTGGGAAGTTAAAATCTTTGTTAATGTTATTTTTTTCTTACACAGAACTAGACACATATAAGCTCCAATGACATGTAAATTCCTAGCTTTTTTACTTAATTTGATATAAGATTTGACAGAATCAAATTTGCCACAACTTCTTTTTTGTATAATGTTGACCCTACATTTTTTCTATAAAGAAAGATAAATTCATTATAAATTCCCATTTCTAAATTTGTAGCTCAAAAACAACAAAATTGACAAAAACGATGACCATAGCCAATTTTACACTACCGTTTTTACCCATGTGAGATAAGCTTAAAATAATAATAATAATAATAATAAGCTAAAAAACAAAGATGAGAAGAACAAAAGATTTAATATAGATGAGGCCTAAGATTTGGGGTTTTACCCCTTTGAAGCTCTCATGTTCGATTTCTCTTATCAACAAAAATCTTTGGATTATAGGGTCACTTATCGCAAAGTTTAAACTTTGTTTTGAAAAATTTGTTCTGATTGTAGAGACTTAGGCCTCATTTGGCAAGTAGTGATTTTAGTTAAAAAGTCCAAAAATCATTAAAAAAATCAAAAAGTCAACAACCTATACTAAAAAGTCTAATATTCCCTTTTCCTTCTACTTTTTGCACATCTTTTTATAAAAAATTAAAAAATTATCTCAAACATACTAGTTTTTTTTTACATCATATTTTAGCCAAAAAGTTAAAAAGTTACTAAAAAAACTTATTCCCAAACGATGCCTTTGTTTAGTTTGTGCAAATTAGCTCAAAATATCCTTTAAAAAAAAGAAAAAAAAATTATAATTCAGTTTAGATTTTCAAAAAAAAAAAATTCAAATTAGTAATAAATATTATCAATTTTAATAATTAAAATTATAAATTTTTTATGCATTTGTAAATATTTTGTGAAATCTCAACTGATTTGTAATTTTTTTTTTAAAATGAGAATGGCAAAAATGGAAAAAAAGACAAAATGGAAGCCATACCCCCCCCCCCCCCCCCCCCCCGGGGTTCTCTCTCTCTCTCTCTCTCTCAATTCTCTGCAAAACTCTCTCTATATAGTAATATTAGATATTGTAAAAAATTTACCAAATTTTCTACATAAATATGAGACCTACATGGAACTCAAATAATGTGAGTCTCACACCCATATAGTAAAATATTTAGGCTATGTTTGGCATAAGATTTTTTTAGCTATTTTAGTTATAAAAAGACAAAATAAACTAAAAAATTAATAAGAAAAATATCACATCTAAATCATAATTATTTTATTTTTTTCTTATAAAAGTCAAAAAAGTCAAAAAAATCCTTTCTAAACAAGATTTTTTAACCCTAAACTAAAATAATTAAAAAATCAATCCATATTCCAAACGAAAATTTAATAAAACTCTTAGAATACTAACATTTTGTTTTCCCCTCTATCTCTATCAAAGAGATAGTCCGTCATTTTGCTAAAATGCGGCACGCCGCTCGTGTTACCACCTCATACAGCCCTTCCTACTTACATGTCCAAACACCACCCTCTCTCTCTGTTTTATGATTTTGATTTTTGTGTTTGGGTGTATGCTTTTAACAGTGTGTAAGTGGAGTCCAGATCATCTGTCGCTCTTTCTTGCTGCCCTTTCTGCGGCCCGCCAAAACGACGTCGTTTTGGTTTTTTTTTTTTTTTTTCTCTCCTTCTATCATGACCCGAACCCGCCCCTATGGGTTAAGGACATAACCGGCCAGTAATCAAGGGATTACCTACGGCCTCAAACCAAACCAAACTTAACTCATCAGAGTAAAAGGGCCAAGTGGAAGCAAAAATTTAAAATTTTGTCCATAGAGCTGTGCTTACATGGCACATCATAACAATCCATACATACACATGTTAATAACTCACATCAAAATATGTAATAACACAAGGTTCTTCACATACAGGATCATTCAAGTCTAAGTCAGCCAATCAAAACTATATACAACTGTAAACCAAAGTTCTCGCCGACATGACAAAATATAGCAAACTAGCAAAAGGCGAAAACAAGTCTCATGCGTGAGACGTATGGCTGACTCTTTCAAACCTTGGTTGTTCCACACAAACTTCACTGAGGCTGGGTTTGGACCTCCCTTGGCTCACCTACAGACACATGAATGAGATTGAGCGAAAGCCCAGTGAATAATATCAAATAAAGAAGTTACATGAATGGTACTTAGAACAACATACACCAAACGGCATTGGGCCCGATTTATATTTCTATCTAATACATATATATATATACATAGGTCAAGTAACTGCTGTTCCAAACACATCGAACGGCCTCGGGCCCAATCCATTCACGTCAAACGGCCTTCGGCCTATTCATTCTTTCATTCATGTCAGGCTGGCCTTTGGCCCATCCATTCTTTCATTCATGTCAAACTGGCCTTTGGCCCATTCATACTTTCATTCATGTCAAACTGGCCTTTGGCCCATTCATTCATCCATGTCAAACTGGCCTTTGGCCCATTTATTCTTTCGTATCAAACTAGCCTTTAGCCCAATCATTCTTTCGGCATAGCAAACATTTGTCCACAATTCAATTTAACAGAGTTATAGGAAGATGAGCAATTGGACAAATAGCATATTTCAGATATCTTTATTAAGATATTACTCACAGTGATCGGCTGGATGATTTGCCCTGGAGCTCGACCCTACACATTACATAACACAATGGGTCACAAACAATTCAATCCATTCTAAATCCATACATCCCTCTTAGGCTTCTTTCTTATTCTTTTAATTCATTCATAATGCTCAATGCATGCCCAAGAGTACTTAGAAGTGAAAGAGAACGGAAAACGAAGCACAGAACGCATTTTCAAAATTTCAGAAACAGGGGTCCCCCGCTCGAGCGTGGACTCCCCCGCTCGAGCGTGAACTCCCCCGCTCGAGCGGACCCATTAGGTCTGTAAAAGTACTGGTTACATCATTTCTACGCTCGATCGTGAATTCGGACGCTCGAGCTAAAGGTCATTCTACATAGCTCCCCGCTCAAGCGTGAACTTCTCCGCTCGAGCGGACATCATGTCTGCAAAAAGTTCTGGGAGCTCGTATTTCCCGCTCGAGCGGCGCCTTCCATGCTCGAGCGGACATCTCAAATTCTAAAAAATTCAGAATTGTTCTTGAGCTTCAAACTTGCATTTAAATCAACATATCTTGCATATTATGGCTCAAACTTCACATATGCATGTACTAACATGATCCAACACCAAATTTATTACATTATGAAGCTCAATTTCATGAATTAACCACATGCATGTCCCAAATTACATCAAACTTATTTCCAACATAACAAATTCATGCATTCAAAGCTCACACTCTTATGAATTGTACATGCATGTGGGATATAACTCCCATTCCCAACTTAGATGATGAAGAGATGGTTAAAACATGAACTTCAATAAAAAATTCAACATAGATCATGTATTTCAAGCTCAAACATACAAATTCATGGCAATTTCCTACATGCATGTGTACATTGACTCCCAATTCATCAAAACAACTCAATTCATGTTCTTTATCATCAATCAACTTTAAATTTACAAAATTACAATATTAAACTCATGAATTCATAACGCATTACTCACCTAAAGGCTTTAATCTTCACCAATTCTAGTTGAATCTTGAGTCCAACCTTCCAATTTTCACAAACTTGAGCCAAACACACAATGATGTCCTCCCTCTCTCTCAAAGTCGGCTCTCTCTTCCTCTAGAGGGTTGATCTCAGCCAAAATGACTTAAAAGAGGAGGAATTAAGTGTATAATGCCCCCTTTATATGAGCTCTCACAAGCACAATTAATTAAGATTAAATAATTGGGCACTATAACACCAATTTAATCTATTTAATTTTATCCGAATTAATTTTTAATTAAATTTCACCATAGGCTCTAAAAATTATGCCAATCACAACGGCATAGTCAATTTCGGGTTTTGTGGCCGATAAGGCCTTCGATTTAAATTTCCAAAGCAGAAAGTCAAACAGATTTTCCTATGATGAACAGATAGAAATTTAAAACCACATATATTCATACAAATAGCACACCAAGTCATATCAAACACATAATCACAATCACAATTAAGACTAATTAGCATAATACGGAACAGGGTTATCACACCTTCTTACTTTGCTTTTCAATCCTTGTTTGTTTTTGAACTTAGCCCCTTTGAGAGAGACGAATAGAGAGGCGAGAGGAGTGAAATGGGTGCTCAATTTCAATGGATAACTCTGCACATGAAATGTGAAGCAAACCCTTGCACTGTAAACAAACATAAACCCAATCTCCATCAACAATCATCACAGGAACTGCAAGTATAAATCAAGTTCTTATCTTTATTGCACAAAATCAATAGATATGGGTGTTTGGGTTGCTGAAACTCAATCTTCTTCTTCTGGGTATTGTTGTTTTGCTTGGGATTGAGTAGAGCACACTTGAAAAAGTATCAGATTGACCTACGAAAGACTTTGTGGGTTTTGGTCAGAAGACATGATTTCGGCGTGGGTTCTGCATCTTTTTAGCGAAGGATTTTAGAGAGAGAAAGAATTGTGGTGGAGGAGACATAGTGCACGGCGATTGATGGGTTCTTATAGGGTTTTTTTATGGAAAATTATGATTTTATTTAGCATTTTGATTGTTGAGATTGAAAAAAAAAAAGTGATTGGGGGGCAAGATATATGTATATACATAGAGAGATAGAGATAAAAGAGATAGATATAGAAAGGGAACTTGGACTAAAGACAGAGTTGGGGGGAGAGTGAGAGAGAGGGAGCTGATAAACAAAACGACGTCGTTTTCTCCTAAACGACGTCGTTTTGGTGAGGCCGGCAGGGAGGGTCGCAGGAAATGGCGGTAGATGATCCTTACTCATGTAGAGTGGGAGAGCTCTAATGTGGTTCTGACAAAAACAATAGGACGGTCTTTGGCAAGTAATTTTTTTTAGTTAAAAAGTTAAAAAAATTATTAAAAAAATTAAAAAATCAACAATTTATATCAAAAAATTAAATATTTTCTTTTCTCTCTACTTTTTATATATCTTTTTGTAAAAAATCAAAAAGTCATTCCAAACATACTAGTTTATTTAACATCATATTTTAGCCAAAAAGTTAAAAAATTACTAAAAAAGCCTGTTCCCAAACGAGGCCTAATATATATTCCTTTCGTCTTATTTTATTGATTTATCTTTTTATTTTAATCTGTTCTAAAATATTTGTTTATTTTTCATTTTAAGAGACTAAATTTTATTATATTTTTAAAATTATCTCTTATAAATCATTATAAATATATTTTAAAATTTAAATAAAAGTGTAATTGTAGAAAAAATATTTTAAAATTTGAATTAAAATAAAATAATACTATATATGCTAACAAATGATGTGGCATAGTTTTAGAGGTTTTGAATAGTTGTAATTTGTATAATTGGTGGAATCAATAATAATGTCATAACATATGTTAGTCAAACTTTGTATTAGAATGGAATAATGGAGGTTCAATGCAGTAATGCATTTTTACTGTTTTCTATCTATTATGCTTTGCCACAGTAACTTCAGCGACCAATCACATTTATAAATAGTTAATTGATGAAATTCATGCATATTTTTACTAAAAATTGCTTGTTCTTAAGTGGTTGAAACAATAGATTTAATTTGTATTTTTCCCTCAATTTTTCTCATGGATGAGTTGTTAGATTTTTTTATCATTATTCTTTTTTTAAATGTTTCATGATTTGGAAACTTGAAATTCAACTACCTAGATCTAGTTTCTACATGGTTGTTTCCTGTAAAGGTTTTGTTTTAATTTAGAAAGGATAATTTATGCGTGTAACTGGGTGTGTTGATTAATTCTTCTAGATGTGACATTTTTTTAATCATTAGCATTGTTGATTTTAATTTTAATTTTTTAAGAAAAAATAAATACAGGAAGATATTGACCTTTTAGCTAAGTTGGGATTTGGTGCTTGTTGTTTTTCCATATCATGGTCTTGTATATTTCCCAATAATATCTCCTTATCGTTTTTCCATATCATGGTCTCGTATTTTTCTTTTTATTTTCCTTTCGGATCAAATGTGAGGTGTGCGCTCTTTCGATACTTTTTGTTGGCACTAACTTATTGTTGTCATTTTGATTGTTGAGGTCTTGCTGGATCTTTTTTTTATTGTGTTACTTTTATTCTTTCAAATACATTGCTTTGGCAGATGAAAGTTTGCCAACCTCTTCTTGTATATAATGGTTCTGGTCTGGGTAGAGCTTGTTAATTAGGTCGCTGTACTCTTTTGGGTGGCACCAAGGGGTGCCATTTTAGATCTAGGCCTCCACGTGTCAACCTGATAGGACACGTGTTCTGTCACATCGAACTTACTTTGAGGGACCAAGGACACTTCATAAGTGCTTTGGTCTAGAGCTTTACCAATTGGGGATTACCTTCATGATACCCTTTGGGAGCCAAGTGTTTATGTCCTGTGGGTTTTAGGAGTCTAGGTCACCTCAAGGTTTCACTCCGCACATCTTTTCAACCTCAACCAGGAGGCAGGCCCTAGCCATTCTGAACAGCTTGGCATACTAATGCTGCCATATATCGTAGAGTCTGAAAATAATTCCAAACTTTCCTGCTTTTCTTCTCTTGACAGTGTTAATAATAGCAATGGCATCCATCTTTCATGACTTAATGCATAACGATGAATATCCATTCACCCTAGAGGACAATCACTATAGTAATATATTGGGAAATTTCAAATGAAAATGATTAGCCTGTTTGGGGCCGAAAATGCAAAGCAGCCCCCGAACCACTCTATGGATGTCACAAGTAGTTTCACTGTGAGAAATAGGACCTGTGGGGAGAGACGAGATATAATTAGCGCACGTCGGTTGGGAGTTGGAGTGAAAAACGCCTTCAACTTAGTTGAAAAAAGACGTTCGGCAGTTGAAAATGCAAAGCAATCCCGTAAAAAAAATTCAATGATGAGAATGATCATATAGATGGGTCCATTTATAAGATTGTATGTGGTTTGGAGTGACTAAGCAATGGCCTAATTTATTGAATTGTCACAGCTTATATGCAATAGACAAAACCATTTCAGTGATCTCTCATGACATTGAAACATTTACTCGACAACATGACATTTGTGCTAAATGTGACAACCAAATAGGGTCGTAAAGAACCAAACTAAAGAGAAACATACCTGATCTAAATTTGTCCTCATTACTGCTGAATATATATGCTGTACAACCTTACATTGATTGTCATTTTTTAGGGACTAATTGGATTTGTATTCCTATGCACTTTGCGTTATTTAGGTTCCTAACATTTCAATAATGTCAATTTCATTTTCAAAATATTATGATTGCAAGGATGAAACTACACCTCAGCCAAAAAAAAAAAAAAAAAACCTTTACCGATCTAATACCTTTTTTTTTGGCATTGAAATTATGTTCAAATGCTATATGGAACTAATGGATGTAATATTTGTTTTGTAGATGGCTTTTGGCATAGACATGTGGATCTTCTATTTTTTTGTACGGAGGATAATTTACACTTTTGAACAGTCTCACTTTTTTGTCGTCCTCTACTTTTTGAGTGGAATTTGAATGAAGCATATATATAACTTTTGGCGGGGTACAAAATACTTTTGACATCGAACTTGTATTTATTGCCGTGGTATATAGATTACTTTTTGTCATGGTACAGATTATCATGGTAATTTGTACCATGCCAAATGGCTATTTCGCATAGCAATAAATATATTTTTGTGTATGGAAGACATTTATTTTTGTATGCTTATTTGTTATGTAAAAAGATATTATTTCCAATTGGAATATATACTGGGTTTGTATAGAAGTTGACATTATAAGTTATTCTTTTTTGTTTGATGGTTGTAAGTGAAATATGGGTTATGGAATGTGTGATAATATATACATATTGTTTTGTTTTTACACCTGTTACAGGTTGCAGTGGATACATACAGGTTGTGGACAAATTAATTAAAATAAAAAAATAAAACATAAAATGATGTTTTTTGGTGACTAAACAATTGGTAGCCAAAAATGGAGTTAAATATTTTTAGCGACTAAATAGTTAGTAGCTAAAAAAAATTAAATCTTTTGGTGACTAAATATTTAGTAGCCATTTAAAAAAACACTTTAGGCGACTAACTATTTAGTCGCCAAGACATAAAAATTATATGATAGGCGACTAAAATTTTAGTAGCTAAATAAAAAAAAAATTAGACTTTAGGTGACTAAACTATTTAGTAGCTAAACAACAAATTGGACTTTCGACGACTAAACATTTAGCAGCCAAAAAAAGTTAGATGAACCAAAAAAGAAAATTCTCGACTAAAACTCCGGCCGCCCTAGATACCTCAAGTTTTGGCGACAAAAATTTTAGTAGCTGAAAATGTGATGTTAAATTAAATTGAAAGCTTTTGGCGACTAACAGACTAGTTGCCAATTTAGCCTAATCAGGGACTAAAAATTATTTTTGTTGCCAATACATTTACTTTTGGCGACTAAAGATTTTTTAGTCGCCAATATCTTCCCCGACAATTTTAGTGGTCATTTATAGGACTTTTGGCGACTAAAGATTTTTTAGTCGCCAATACCTTCCCCGACAATCTTCTCGCTGCAAATCCAACGACCAAAATATTTAGTCGGGAAAGATTTTCAGCGACTAAAATCTTACTTTTGACAACTAAAAATTTAGTTGCTAAAAATGTAATTTCTTGTAGTGCATAGATTTCTAATTCTCATAAGGTTCGTTCGGTTGATCATCTTTTAATTAGAAAATGAGAAAATCTAAACCAAATTATTTTTCCTATCACTAATTTAATTAGTTTTACACTTGAAATAGATATCCTAATTCATAAATTGAGCCCATACCGTCATATTTTATTAATATTGCACAATTGCCTCAAAATTATTTCTTTATATATATAAAATTACAATCCATTATAATAATATTTTCTACAAAATATCTGTAGACATCCCATTTTGACCAGCCCTAAGACTTGAGCGCTTTCTTTTGATTACCCGATAATGACAAATAGAATGTGTTTCTCACAGAATCCACAGTAAGAGAGATGGAATTTGAACTTTAATCCAAACCTTTACACATTTTTTGGTCAAACTGTTTTAGACTTTAAAACCCTCTTTTCAAAATATATATATTTTTTGATGTTTCTACGATGTTCCGAGGCTCCCATTTCGAATAAAATATTACACTTTTCAGTAAACCGAATAAGGACAAAGTGGAAATAAAAGGAAGGAAGGTAAACTCTTTGAAAAAAATATTTAAAAATATCTTCTTTATAGGTTTGGATTTGAAGGAAATAGGAGGGGATGGAAGAAAACTGTTAGGAAAAGGATGAGCATCAAATTGTTAAGAAGGAAATAAAAAGCCTTTACTAAGTAAGGCATATCTCTTTGTACACTTGTAATTTAGATGTGAGGCCACCACCATTGGAAAATAGACTTCTGGGGCTTCAATTTAGACCCAAGAATCACCTAAAACCAAGTCCAGATAAGGGAGATATGCCCATTTGAAGTTAGGCTTGAGAGCAAATTTTGTTGACTTGGCCTAAGAGAAATGAACAGCCTTTACTAAATTAGACATATCTCTTTGTACACTTGGAATTTAGACGTGAGGCCACCGTCATTGGAACGTAGACTTTTGAGGCTTCAATTTAGACCCAAGAATCACCCTAAACCAAGTCCATATAAGGGAGAAATGCCCATTTGAAGTTGGGCTTAATAGCAGATTTTGTTGACTCGGCCCAAAATAGCAGCAGCCCCATGTTTCTTGGTTTTGGTTCGGTTGGGACACCTCATTTACCTATTTTCTAATCCATTCAAGTGCACCCACTCATCCTCCATTATCTCCACTCATCCCTCATTGTCAAAAAAGGATTTTATTTGCATCCATAAAAGAGTATCCTATGCAACCACCTTGAAAATTTGCCCTCCTATCACATTCTTGTCTCCCACCTTGTTTTTGACCTTCACTCTCCCTCATTGCCTATATAGAATGATCATATTGTAAGAGAGAGAGAAGACCACGAAATTGAAGAGAAAATAGTGAGAAAATGGTGAAAAAAGAGAGAAAAATTGGGTTTTTGAGCCAAAACACTTCCAAGCTTCCATAGCTACTGAAATTCCTCATTTCCATACACCAAAACCACTCCAAAAATTATGATATAGCCAAAGATCAATTGCCTTGATCATAAGGAAGAGTGTTTAGTAATTGAAAGTGAGAAAAACTAGAGAGTTAGCCACTTTCCATACCATAAACTCCATAATTTCGAATTGAGAATTTGAGAACACACTTCCTACACTTGAGGGTGATCAAAAGGAAGTTTGAAAACTAAGGAGTTCATCCTTTCCTTGGAAGGTGAATTTCACAAACCTTTCATTTTCTTGCATTTCTTATTTATTTTGCTCTTTTGCTTTGATTTTTTGTTATATTTTATATTGTCGTAATCTAATTGAAAGTGGTAAATTGAAGTCCCATATATGTTGTTTTTAGCATGAGAAAGAGACCTTCCATGCTGAATGGTTTAATCTCTTCGGAGGTTAATTACCAGGGCATTACCTCTCTCTCATGTCAAGAACAACTCCTTGTTTGACGTTTCTCTTATTTTAGTAGACATAACTCTCATTTTTGGACTAAAATGACTAAAGAATGGCAATATAATTAAAAGGGCTAATAAAATTGGACTAAAAGAGGCACAAGATAATAAAATTGAATTGGGTTCAATCAGACATCATATTGAACCCATTGTCTTTTTTTTCAACTTATTCTGCTCTTTTGCTTTGATTTCTTGTCATATTATATATTGTTGTAATCTAACTGAAAGTGGTGAGTTGAGACTCCCATAGATATTGTTTTCGTTCTGTTTTTATTGCTGAAATCTAAGAAAACAGAGTTTGGCTGAGCCTATCGAGCTACCCAGCCCATTAGTTGGCAGGGTGACCACCTAAAAATACACCATCGCGCCCGCAACCTTCATAACCGTGCCTGTAACCTCTAGGCAAAATCGGGCATCCTTCCGATGTTGAGAAGATCAACCTCCGATGGTCTTTGAGACGCTTGAAGCTGCTATTTTATCATGTTTATTTCATTTTGAGTGTTTGTGAGGATTTTTTTATATTATGTTGTAATATTTATTCATCTCCCTCGGATTTATAATATTTAAAATGTTGTAATAATTCCCCGCCCCGCTTCTTTCTATCCCGTTCTTTTACTTGCTTTCTTTATTTGTGAATAAGCATCATATTTTGTTTTTCATTATATCCATGCTTTGCATCCATGTTTCATGCATCTTGATTCGGCTAAGTTTGCATTTGTGGATTTAATCAATTCCTATGTGATTATGTGTGCAACCTCATGTTTTGAGATGATTCACATGTCATGTCTTAGAAGTCGAATCTTTAGTTGCATCTCATGAGTGAATTGCATTAGGATTTTGTATATAAGATCATGCATGTTTTACTAACTTTGTTTTGTAGCTGTTCGAGGGACGTTGGTAAATATGTAAGTTTTTATGCTTTAGCATTCCGTTTGTGTGCATTTTTCTTATTTTGTTTAAGTATCCTACCATGTGGCTACTTGCTTACTTGATATAACTGTATGAATGCCAATGGATGAAGGTTATGTTGCTTAATTTGGAATAGTGTTGATTTTCATGTTTGTAAACTCAATTTATTTAGGTTGTATATCTCCAAAACTCTTTCAAAACTACTTGAAATCAAATTATTCCAAAGTAAATGACATAGTCTATACTTGTATGCTTCACATAGTAATTTTTAGGATTTATTAAATAATCAAAATATGAACATATAAAATAAATAAAATTCATATCATGGTTTAGTAAAGGCTTATCTTTTGATTAGGTGAGTGGGGGTGCTCAATTAATGACCTTCCCCTCTCATACCTAAGGTTTCGAACCGAGACAACTTTGGTTATGACGAACAGTGGCCTTGGCATGAGTCATGGGTTTCCTAATTTCCAAAAATATTAGGTGGTGACTCTGAGATCTGATGATGCAACCCATTTTTGGCAAAAGGTTTTGCAATAAAATGGATTTTCTAAAAGTTACCAAATCTGACTCTCATCTATGTTTCACATTGCACTAGTGAGATTAGATCAAAGAAACCGAGGGTCCGAACTATTTAACGCGCATGGGTACCCCCCGAGCATGTTACAATATCTACACTATTTTGGGATGAATTTGTACACTAAAATATATTGAAAAATCCCTCAAAAACCCTAGTCAATTGAAGCACACGGCCATGGAGATTTTATGTAGTACTTTTAAAATAAATTTAATGAAATCATAGAAAAGTTTTTGACTAATAATACAAATTGGGACAAATTGCTTAAATCATGGAAAAGTTTTTGACTAATGATACAAATTGCTTAAATCATGAAAATGTTTTTGACTATGGTAAAAAATTATATATATATATATATGTAAATATTCAATTGAACCAAGGACATTTTATATAATTCGCCATAATTTTTCTAATAAATAGAATCACTCCCCTAGCATTCTTTGCACATCAAACACATACACACATACACTAATTTCAACAAGAAGGAGAGAATGTGTGAGCCTCGGAGGAAGAGGAAGAAAAAGAAAGTACACTTGCATAACATCATTCCATAGGTATTCAAGTAAGCCACAACACAACCCATTCTTTTCTTTTCTCTTCTAAATACATGGAATTAGATGTTTAGAATATTATTTTCAGATTGTTTGCATGGTGTTCTTATGTTAAAAATGAAGAGAGTTGAGCCTTGTTCCACTCTTATTTGTGTTTCCTCTTAATCGGTGCAAAACTATTTTTTTTTACACCTATCTCACATAACACTATAACAAAAAAGGTCTTTGGTGACAGACAGATTTTATCTCCAAATATCAAATTTTCGTCACTAAAGTGATTTGTGACGAAAAAATTTTGTCACCACATTTGTCGCTTATACGTTGTCGCTGAAAGTACTTGGTGACGAAAAACAGTTTCATCGCCTATTTTTCATTTTTGGTGACGAAATTTTTCGTCTCCAAATGTTGCATTTTTCATCCTCTATAACATCAATTTCATCACTAAAATTAGATAATATTTTATTTTAATTGTTTTTGGCGATGAAATATTTCGTCACCAAATATATTTTAGTGACGAAATCTTTCCTCACCAATGATGTAAATTAAGGTGACAAAAAAATTCATCACTAAAATGAGCAGAAAAGAAAATTCTTTAATGACAAAAAAACTTTTTGTCACCGAATATTTCAATTTAGCAACGAAATATTGGGCAAATGTGACGAAATTATTTGTTTGGTACTATATCATTAGTGACAAAATTATTTGTCATGTTTTTTGAAAACTAATAGCGACATTTTTTATTTCGTCGCTAATAATAATTAATTTTTTTTAAAATGGGGTACTATTTTCAAATTAAAATTTTTCTTTTCACTAAAAATTCCTTGCACATTTCAATAACCTGTTCAATAAAATATCTATTATAGATCAATAAAAAAATCTATTCATTTTCATAAACATCACAATCGAATTTCAGCACTATCCACAAAAATACAATATCAACTACATGCAGATTACCAAACATGTCTCCTAATATCCACAAAAAACATGTCTACTAATATCCACAAAAATACAATATCAAATACATGCGGATTACCCAACACATCTCCTAATATCCACAAAAAACATGTCTACTAATATTAACAAAATATAATATCAAGTGCGGATTACCAAACATGTCCTGTAATACCAACAAAAATATAAAATTTACAACGCAACCAAAATGCATGTAAGGTAATATGAACAAAAACACAAAATAAGCTAGCTTCTACTCTCCAAATTACCAAACATGTCCATATCAAATCTCGATCCACAAAAAAAAATAAAAAAAAAAGAATGCAAGTTAAACAATTATTATTTTATCAATTAAATATACAATTTAACATGCATTTTTCGACTTAGTTTTCAAATCGGGAGTCCTGTGCTAGTTCCATAAGTTTCCACAACTTACATTGGTCCCTCCCGAGGTGTTCGAGGTGTTCCCTAGGCCTTCCCGTGCCTGTTACACGATTTTGGCCTTCGATGGCCTATTTACGAGCTTAAGTGTTGGAAAAATTCATTTTTGGACTTAGTTTTTAACCAGGAGTCCTATTCTAGTTCCGTAAGTTTACACAAGTTACAATGGTTGCTTCCGAGGTGATTGAGGCATTCCTCGGGCCTTCCCGTGGTTGTTTAACGATTTTGGCCTCCGATGGCCTATTTTCAAGCTTAAGAGTTGGAAAATGTACATTTTTTGACTTAGTTTTCACACCGGGAGTCCCGTCCTAGTTCCGTAAGTTTTTAAAACTTACATTGGTCCCTCCCGAGGTGTTTGAGGTGTTCCTCGGGCCGTCTCGTGACTGTTACACGATTTTGGCCTCCGATGGCCTATTTTCAAGCTTAAGTGTGAAAAAATACATTTTTGGACTAAGTTTTCAAACCAGGAGTCCCGTGCTTGTTCTGTAAGTTTCCACAACTTACATTGGTCCTTCCCGAGGTGTTTGAGGTATTCCCCGGGCCGTCTTGTGTCTGTTACACGATTTTAGCCTCCGATGGCCTATTTTCAAGCTTACATGTGAAAAAGTACATTTTTGGACTTAGTTTTCAAACCGGGAGTCCCGTGCTAGTTCCGTAAGTTTCCACAACTTACATTGGTCCCTCCCGAGGTGTTTGAGGTGTTTCCCAGGCCGTCTCATGGCTATTATACGATTTTGGCTTTCGATGGCCTATTTTCAAGCTTAAGTATGAAAAAGTGCATTTTTGGACTTAGTTTTCAAACCGGGAGTCCCGTGCTAGTTCCGTAAATTTCCATAACTTACATTGGTCCCTCCCGAGGTGTTTGAGGTGTTTCCCAGACCGTCTCGTGGCTATTACACGATTTTGGCTTTCGATGGCCTATTTTCACAACTTACATTGGTCCCTCTTGAGGTGTTCAAGGTCTTCCCCGGGCCGTCTCGTGGCTGTTGCACGATTTTTGCCTTCAATGGCCTAGTTTCAAGCTTAAGTGTGAAAAAGTGCATTTTTGGACTTAGTTTTCAAATCGGGAGTCCCGTGCTAGTTCCGTAAGTTTCCACAACCTACATTGGTCCCTCTTGAGGTTTTTGAGGTGTTCCTAGGCCGTCTCATAGCTGTTGCACGATTTTGGCTCCCAATGACCTATTTTCAAGCTTAAGTGTTGAAAAGTGCATTTTTCGACTTAGTTTTCAAACCGGGAGTCCCGTGGTAGTTTCGTAAGTTTCTACAACTTACATTGGTCCCTCCCGAGGTGTTTGAGGTGTTTCCCGGGCCTTCCCGTGCCTATTACACGATTTTGGCCCCTGATGGCCTATTTATAAGCTTAAGTATTGGAAAAATTCATTTTTGGACTTAGTTTTCAAACCGAAAGTCCTGTGCTAGTTCCGTAAGTTTACACAACTTACAATGGTTGCTTCCAAGGTGATTGAGGTGTTTCCCAGGCCTTCTCGTGGTTGTTTAACGATTTTGGCCCCCGATGGCCTATTTTGAAGCTTGAGAGTTGGAAAATGTGCATTTTTTAATTTAGTTTTCACACCGGGAGTCCCGTGCTAGTTTCGTAAGTTTTCACAACTTACATTGGTCTCTCCCGAGGTATTTGAGGTGTTCCCCAGGCCTTCTCGTGGTTGTTACATGATTTTGGCTCCCGATGGCCTATTTTCAAGCTCAAGTGTTGGAAAAATGCATTTTTCGACTTAGTTTTGAAACTGGGAGTCCCGCGCTATATCCGTAAGTTTTCAAAACTTACATTGGTCCCTCCCGAGGTGTTTGAGGTGTTCCTCGTGCCTTCTCGTGGCTATTACACGATCTTGGCCCCAGATGGCCTATTTTCAAGCTTAAGTGTTGGAAAAGTGCATTTTTTGACTTAGTTTTCAAACTAGGAGTCCCGTGCTAGTTCCGTAAATTTCCACAACTTACATTGGTCCATCCTGAGGTGTTTGAGGTGTTCCCCCGGCCTTCTCATGGCTATTACATGATTTTGGCTCTCAATGGCCTATTTTCAAGCTTAAGTGTTGGAAAAGTACATTTTTTGACTTAGTTTTCAAACCGAGAGTCCCGTACCAATTCCATCAGTTTTTAAAATTTACATTGGTCCCTCCCAAGTTGTTTGAGTGTTCACCAGGCCTTCTCGTGGCTGTTACATAATTTTGGCCCTCGATGGCCTATTTTCAAGCTTAATTGTTGGAAAAATGCATTTTTTGATTTAGTTTTCAAACCGGGAGTCCCATGCTAGTTTCGTAAGTTTACACAAGTTATAATGGTCCCTTCCGAGGTGTTTGAGTTGTTCCTCGGGCCTTCTTGTGGCTGTTACACAATTTTGGCCCCCGATGGCCTATTTTCAAGCTAAAGTGTTGGAAAGTGCATTTTTCGACTTAGTTTTCAAACCTGGAGTCCCGTGCTAGTTCTGTAAGTTTCCATAAGTTACATTGGTCCGTCCTGAGGTGTTTGAGGTATTCCCTAGGCCTTCTCGTGGCTGTTACACGATTTTTGCCCCTAATGGCCTATTTTCAAGCTTAAGTGTTGGAAAAGTGCCTTTTTTGACTTAGTTTTCAAACCGGGAGTCCTGTGCTAGTTTCGTAAGTTTTCACAATTTACATTGGTCCCTCCCAAGGTGTTTGAGGTGTTCCCCTGGCCTTCTCGTTGCTATTATACGATTTTGGCTCCCGATGGCCTATTTTCAAGCTTATGTGTTGGAAAAATACATTTTTCGACTTAGTTTTCAAACCGGGAGTCTCGTGCTAGTTCTGTAAGTTTCCAAAACTTACATTGGCCCCTCCTGAGGTGTCTGAGGTGTTCCCAGGGCCTTCCCCAAGGTGTTTGAGGTGATAAATATTGTTACCAATAAAAGAAAAAATCAAAATTTTTAAGCCAACCTTTATATTTAATAAAAGAAGATGATAGAAAAATCTGAATAGCAACATGCTAAACCAAAATAACAATTGTCAATATGTGAACATCATGAACTGTAGTGTGTGCTACATTATATATACAAAAGTTCAAACTGTAATTTAAGTTCAATTTAGATAGAGTAATATAATCTGAAAACAAATATAATCTATCATGTGCATAGTTGTTAGTGAAAAGAAATATAATCAAACATAAGATTCTCTTTGAAATGCTTCCCAAGAGTTGCTTCATGAATCACGGGCCCTCCATTACAGTATATAAGAATTTCTTCCTACATATGAAAATTGGATATTTTAACTCAGAGCCACTCGAATTTCTTTCTTTATTTACTATATGATACATTGTTTTGTTTAGGATTGCATGAAGACTTATCTAGAATGGATAAAAATAACCATTAATTTAAGGAGAAAATAAAAGTTATACTAAAGAAAAATAGAGATGTACCTTGGGTTGGGTGGAAGTTGAACAACAATTGTTGAAATTAGGAGCCCTTTCAACAAGAGATACTTTAGCTTCTTCGATTTTCTTCAAATTGGGGCTGTTAAAGTCTGATGTTCAAAAGTGAAAATGTTTATGAGATGGGCTTTGGTCATTTGATGAATATACTTATGTTTTAATAAAAATTTTCAAATATATAATCTGCATATATAAATCAATTTCAAAATTTATGCTTCTAAACCGTGAAAGTCACGCAATGTAAAAAATAATGAATTAAATGTTCTGGGTTTTTTTAATCTAGAATCCTTACTTTGGAGATAGATTCTAAGTTCTTGCTTTCACAAGCTCTCAAACCTCAGAGTATCCAAAAACCTGTACTTGGGGATTATACAATTACAACCAATAAAAATTTGGTAATAGTTCTAACATTTTTCGAACAATGAATATGCATATATAAATCAATTTTAAATGTTGTGTTTCTCAACAGTAACAGTGCATGCAATGTATAAAAACCCATGAACATCCAAAAAGTTGTCCTTGGGAACATTGAAGCCAATATGTAAATGCTTTAACCAAACCAGTGATAAAAAAAACAAATGTTCTAAACTTACTAATTCAAAAAGTGAGCCAAAAGAAATGAAATTAGAAAGCGTCAACCAATATTGGTATAGAAAATTCCAATTTTCAACCATTCAAAAGTGGAAAATAGTAATGCATTGAACTTGACTATATAGCAGATGTACAAAAGATTTGGAAGGAAGATTATACATAGAGAAAAATGGCAACTTGTAAAATAGTTTAGGAACAAAAAGAAAAACAAAATTGAACTTGAAATTGGTATGTTATTACTATTGATATTAGAAGTTATAGCGATCCCGGTTTTTCCCCGATATTTATTGTATTCTGGATTCAGGTTTCCGTGGTTGTTGTGGTTGTCTATGTCTTGTTTCCATCCTTTAATTCCTTGTATTTGAGTTGTGGGATGTGTTGGGTAAGTTGGAACAAGTTGGTTGTGAGTTGAAACAAAAGGTTGCTGCCCAGGATTTGGCTTCTTCGCTCGACCAAGGCTTTTTATGCTCGAACGAGCCTTGAGTGTTTGCTTCTTCACTCGAGTGAGGGTTTGTGCGCTCGAGCGAGTATTATAGGTTTTCAGGTTTCTTCTTCAGACGCAGTTTCCGCTCGAGCGAGCTTTCTTGCGCTCGAGCGAGCCTTGTGTCTTGTGTCTCTTCGCTCAAGCGAGCAGTATTGCGCTCGAGCGTGCATCTGCATCTGTTTTAGACCTGAAGGATGGCATTCTTCGCTCGAGCGAGCTTTCTTACACTCGAGCGAGCCTTGTGTTGTTTGTTCGTCGCTCGACCGAGAACTCTTACGCTCGAGCGTGCATTTGCGTTGGTTCAGACCTGAAGCTTCTCATTGTTCGCTCGAGCGACGATTCTTGCGCTCAAGCGAGGTTCTTTCGTGTCTGGTCGCTCGAGCAACCAATCTTTCGCTCGAGCAAGACCTGTTTATATCAGTTCACAGCGGCGGGAATTTTATCACTTTTTCACCTCCTTTTTCACTCCAAACCCTAAATATGGCTGCCTCTCTCTCTAAACTCTCTCTCTCTCTCTACAAATACACCTTGTTCTTGGGTCTCTCTACCCTAGTCTCTTTGTAAGAAAGCTAGAGCATTGTGTGGGCTATCTATTGATTCGAAAAAGTGTGGATTTGAAGCATCTTGAGTTTCTCCCTTCTTCTCCTTTGACCTTGTCCATTTGAGGTAGGGATAAACTACTATTTATTATGAGTTTTAACATAAATGTTGGTCATTTGTATAAATGGTGGGATATGGGAAGTTTGGTGAAAGTTAGGGTTTTGAGTTTGAAATTATGAAAGAGGGGTTTTCTATTTTTGGCTCCATTGAGCATATGAGGTCTTGAAATGGGGTTATTTGTGTATAATTGATGAAATTTGGCCTTGGGTGCAATATTTGAGAAAGGGGAATTAATGCCCTAATTTGGATTGAATAAATCATTTGTATAATTAATGAAGTACATCATGGAAATATGAAATTGATTTGGAAATTAAGGAATTAGGGAAATTGTGATTAAGTGGTGTAGTTGGATTAATAAATCACTCACCCATGGGAAAGTTGATAAATTATCTGTTTGATAAATTTATTTATCTATTTAGAAATAACTATTTTGGGCTATCGGTGGAGAATAGCCATGATTGTTGTAGAAACTGCATGATGATTAGGTAAATTGAAACTAATCACTTATTGATATCATTGAATATGACGGTTGGATATAAATATTGAATATGTGAATTGTTGGGTCATTGTATATGCCAACATGTTTAATACATTGTGATGTATCTTTGTGTGAGAGGAGATAGGGGATGTACTCCATTGTTTGGGAGGAGATAGGGGATGGACTCCATTGATAATTAAGTTGGCCGAAGTGTCCTGGGTGAAAGTCCCAAAATCTTATTTATTTGGGTGCCGGTTTCCTCGGATGTAGATCCGTAAAATGGCAAAGATATGGAAGTGTATGAATGATGTTTATGATTGAAGTGTTAATAAATGAGTTATAGTCTCATTTTGACTTGTTTATGTGAGAATGAATTATATCAATGAATTGACTTGAGTAATAAATGGAAGTGAATAAATATATGGGTACCAATGTTGATTGATTATGGAAAAGGTTTAAGATAGTTTATAAGTGTTAAACATTTATCGAATGCTAATGTTTTAGTTAATTCTCATATAATGTTTAGCGTATCTCTACTGGGCTTTGGCTCACCCTACTTGGGACACCATTTTTCAGGTACAGGTGACATGTCACCTCCAAGATCTTAGCTTGGAAGGTTTAGGAGTTGAAGACCTCATTTTGTTATTTTGTGTGGATGTTAAATGTAAATTCAAGCCGAGGGCTTTATATGTAAAGGAGTGAGAACTCTTCTTTTGTTGTAGTCAAGTAATAACTTGGAAAGTTGTAAGCCTATAGGGCACATATTTTTGTTGTTAAAAGTTAGAATTACATGCTATAGTTTCAAGATAAACATTTATGAAAGTGTAATGCATGTAATATCTTTTGTAACATTAACTCTGATGAATGAGAATAGAACCTTTCTATCATGTTTTATGGATCCTGTGAATGGTTTGGGTTATGTCATATTTTGAGGGCATTACAGAAGTAATTTTTTGCCCTTTGAGAATCAACAACAAATTAACATCCCTTTGATTCGCAAGTTTTTGAAAGATTAAATAATGGCTCAGATGAGCATCTGTTAAAATAAGATGTTCATAGATTGTAGGTTATTATTCAAGAAGACTAACGATTAATTAGCTCTAAAATGTTCATGGCCAACTTTATATTAGAAAAATAACCACCGAACACAGAATAATGGATGGTTAGCAAGGCTCCTCTTCATTTTCAGCAATACTACACCCCCGCCTACACACACATACACACACACACACACACAAAACGAGAAATTACCCATAACCTAATCTCAAAGGCCAACATTCATTCATGATGTGACGTATAACAAGAAGTTTAACTATACAGCCCAGTTTGAAATTCTAGGTAATTTCATGATATCAATTTTCAGGGTGTATAAAATTTTCACTTCAAATATATATAACTTATTTTTCTTAGATTTATAAATTGTAGATTGTCAAGTAGAAACAGAGAGTCCCTGATATACTTATCCAAAAATTATATTGCCTATTATCTAAACAGAGAGTACCTCTTAGTGATACCTGTGAAATCCTGTCTTCTGAAAGCAGCCTTAGATTTCCTTTGTTTAAGCTTGGTAAGGTTCATCATTTGTTACTAGAGCAAAAGTATAAATTTCTATTCCAGATTTTGTAGCCTAATGTTGGTGGCTGGTAGTTAGAATGCCTCTTTATTTATGGTTGAGACACCAACAGATTCTATATTTTCTATTTTCAAATGCATATTAGCAAACAAGTGGTGTGCATAATTTACACATAAATTAAATTAAAGAAAAAGAACATGGAAATGAACAAATTGAATCAATATCATCAAAATCAAAATTAGTCATTCGTCAATGGTGGTGGGTGGGTCCATTTGGGGCTGGATTTGTGTAAAGGAATGCGAATGGAAGAAGAAAACCCTAGAGGCTGAAATTAGGGGAAGAGAGAGACAGAAAGATGGCGAAATAGAGAGAACATACCTGGGGTAATGCTCCAACGGTGGATCAACAGTGGTGCTCATGTGCGATGGCAATGATGCTCCTGTACCTAATGACGATGGAAACAAAGCGAGAGAGATGGCATGGAAGGAGGAAGGCAGCGGTGTGTAAGAGAGAGAGAAGACACACACACACACACAGAGAAGCGTGACATAAAATGGGAATATTATATATAAAAATAAATTTTGAAAAATATATATAATCACACATTAATTAGAAAGTGTGATTAAAAAAAAAGATATAATCACATTTAATCAAAAAGTGACATAAAAAATAAATACTATCACACTCAATTAAATTAGGTGTGATTAAAATATTGATTTGATTTTTTTTAATCACACTTTCATTTAAAGTGTCATGTTTTAATTTCCTTAAGTGTGGTCTTTAAGCATTTTTGTAATAGTGATACCTGTGAAGATGCGGCAGTGGTGATCTGTGGGCGGTGGTGGTGGAAGTGGCGGTGACGAGTAGCGTTGCTGGTGTGCGCTGAGGTGAGGTGATGTAGGGTGAGGTTTGGTGGTCAAATCTGCATGTGAGAAGAAGAACCGATATATCTAAGGCGCCAATATATCCATTTCCCTCTAAAACCTTTAGCAACTAAACCATTTATTTGGTGACAAAATTATTTCCTCACCAAAAGATAAAATTATTGGCCACGAAAATAGTTTTCTCACTAAATGATATTAAAATATTAAAAATTATTAGTGATGAAAATATATTCATCATTAATAATTTTATAATTGGTGACTAATTTTTTCCTCACCAAAAGTCTAAAAATGTTGGCACCATTCGAAAAATTGGCGGGAAAATCTTCGGTGACAAAAAAAATAGAGAAAAGCTAGGGATCATGAAAAAACTTTCATGAAAATGATCATGAAAGAATTATGACTCTTGGATTACATTGATTAGTGTGTGGTGCTTTATTTTAAGTGTAATCCAAGGGTCATAAATCTTTTATGATCATTTTCATGAAAGTTTTTTCATGATACCTAATATTGCTCAAAAAAATATAAATAATGACGAAAAATAATTTTGTCACCTAATTTTTTTTATTATGTATGTAGATTGGTGACAAAATTTTATTTTTGTCTCTAAAAATGGTACATTTTGAGACGAAATATTATTTTTTTCACTAAAAGATACGTCTTTCGTGACAAAATTTATTTTCATCATTAGTTTTCATCTCCAAAGATACTTTTTGTTGTAGTGTAATTTCCAAAGGAACATCTTGAGTCTAAAATTCTAAGTTGAATATATATTATTTAGCATGTTTTTATCATAATGGAAGTGAAAAAATTATCCATGGTTACCCTCTTTTCTTACTTTTCTTTTGTTTTAAGCTTTGTGCTCAAAGAATCAGTTTTTACAACCCACTTGCAAAAATTATAAAAAAATGTAGAAAAACCTTCTTGACCTCATTTTGTGTCATAACTTTCCTTTAAGTGTTAGTTTTCATGGAAAAAAGCTTTTATCGAAAAAGAGTGAGCAATTTGAGAGAACATCCGATTTTCGTAACGATCAATGAATCTGGACAATGCTAGCGTATTTCCTAAATAACAAAAAATCTAGGAAAGTTATGCCACTTCTGAAAAATGTTCTGAAAATTAGATAAAATTCTCTACAAATCATGGCGAGGCAGAGTTTGGAAAAAATCTGGAATGTCTCTTAGATTGTGATCTTTAATGTGTATCTAATTTGGAAACTTATGTTGTTGGTGCCACTTGTTTGAGTTTTAGTATGGCAATCACATATGTTGTGGTTATATTTCCTTGCAATGGTGCTTGATGATGCTCATACTTGTATGGAAATTATTGTCTCGATAAATTGTTCTAACCTTAACTTGAAACATCTAATACAATGGGAAACTTAATTGAGGTGGTAATTGGGTTTCGATCACTTGAATTGTATTATGAGAAAATGTTATGTTTACATTGAATCGATTAGCGGGACATGTTCCCTATTTGAAGTAAAGTCTTGCGCAGGCGGTTATATCGTCACCCTTAAATGGATCTATTGTATTCGGAGCCTAGGTGTTTATGATGGATAAGGTTGGAGGAGGTTATGGGCAAGGCCCTTATTTTTACCGTCTCTTTTGAGGTCCTCGGTTGGCGCTACGCAGTATATAATCGTTGTAGGCATCCGAAGTAAGGCCTGCTAAGTAACAAGAGGGGGCATACCGAATAATGCAAGTCCAATTCTTGTGGTTGGGAGGATGAAATCTCTTTGGGGGATTTCAAGATTACTAACATCTAACCTTGTAATCCGTTGTTATTGAATGATTATCATGCTTCATTACTTACTTGTTATAATTGTGATGGTGTATTGGATTGAGAAAAATAAACGGGGTGTGTGTGTGTTTACTGAGCATTCAAAATTCATGATGTTTCATACCAGGTATTAAAGACTATTAGACCAGTCAAAGGCAAAGATGAAGAATTTGAGGACGTATGGCTACTCTATGAGATTTAGAAACTAGTTTTGTAACATGTATGAGATTGTAAGTGATAAATCTCTCGTTATATTTAAAACATGATTTTGCAATTATTATATATATTATTTGTAACATATCATTATACTCTGTCAACTCATGCAAGTCTTGTGTTAATTCTTTGTCAAGATCTGTCAAAAAGTAAACTTTGCTATCTAAGGTGGTTGGACTTAGAATGGAGGTTATATTAACTTCTCCAACCTTCTTGGTATCTTACTTGGTTATTAACTAAAGGACTCGTTAGTGATGTTTCCTTTTTTCGTAACCTTAGATAAACCGTGTATTTATTTATTAATATATGTCTTGATGTTCTCGACTTTTGGGACGTCACAGGATATTTGTAATTTTCAAAATCATAGGGGCAATCTGTATTTGAAGCAAATTTAAAGGAGTGTATTTATTGCCCTTCAGATAATATAACAAAAGAATGACAACAATTAATCTAGATCAAAAAATCATTCATCAATTTTTTTATAAATGGCTGCTGCAATTTATTTTGGTTTGTAATTTTTCTTTTAAACATTTTTTCATATTTTGTAATAAATATATACAGATTTTTTTAAAAAAAAAATTGAATATATAATGTTTGGGCCAACTTGACCCATCAAAAGAGTTTCATTTGAACCAATTAAACTCAACACCTTTGGATTTCACTTCATGTATATTTTAGATTTTGCTAGTAATTTTAATGAGATTCACTAAAGGCTATTCAAGTAATTCGTTGTAAAATTCACATTATTTTTATGTAAATAATTTATGTAAGTCTCTCACATCTAGATTTTCTTATCGAATCAATTTAAATTTATTTTATAAATAATTTACATATAAAGACTTAAAAAATTAATGAATTAAATTATTAAAATGGAATTTTTGGTAGACTCACTGCCTAGATTGTGGGGAGCAGTATTTTAAGATCAGAGAAAAGCGTTGTTCTTAAATAAGAAAATAATTAGGTATTTCTAGAGTATCACGTGATCATACTCCCTCGTCAATGCCCATTCATTATGTCCCCTCATGTTTCTCAATCACCCAACATAAATAATTAATACCCCACCTTCTTTATCAATCATACTATCATAGAACACTATATGACCGTACTTCCAAATTACTGAATAATCACCCTCTTAAGTATATATTGAATTCCAAATAATAAGCCTTCGTTTGGCATGTTGGTTTTAGGGGCTAAAAGGTTAAAATAGTCACAAAAAGATAAAATAGGTTAAAAAATCAATAAGATAAAATGTCATATCTAAATCATAATCATTTCACTAGCCTAACCCAAACGAGATTTTTTAGCTCAGGCTAAAATAACCAAAAAGATAAAATGTCAAAAAACCAACCCACTTTCCAAACGAAGCCTGAGATTATTATTTCGTTATAAATTCTAGCTATTCATAAATGATCTTTTGGGATATTGGTCACATTTTATCCCAAAGTAAAAGTAATCTTAATAGAGAACGTAAAATTGGATGCAGAGAAAGTTTAGCATTAGCCCCTCAAGGATTTTGTAAATTTCAAATTGAAATTTTAAGCTAATTAAACTTTTGAAAAGTTAGAACTTTCGACAATAATTCTTTTTTTCTTTTTTTTCGTGAACTTTAGCCGACAGTTTAAGTGATCTAATGATTAAGTCACTTCTGAAATTTGGCATGGATCCTCCAACTTTAAATCTATTTGTTTCCATTTCGTAAAATCTCAAAATTCACATGTTTTAAAACTTCTACCTGATACAATGAACATAAGTGTATTGCAACAGGGAGATGGAAAATTTTCAACACAAAGGATCAAAATCCTCAGCCAGACTTGTGATTTGCTATGGGCATATGCCAACCTTATTGGATTTGTGCTAGTTAGCAAATAAATTTTTTCTTAAATTCTTATTAGTTCAATGTATTTATTCATATTGAGTTAATAATTCAGTTTTTGCCACACAAAAAAAAAAAAAAAAAAAAAAAAAAATCTTAACCAAAATGTTACTATGATAGAGAGATCTCTCACATCAAGTTTATCAAGCACATAGATGTAAAGTAGAAGCATGCATTGGAAAACTCAAAACAATAATGAAAGTCCATGTTAAGATTTTGTTATTGGCAATCTTGTTTGACAAAACTCCTTTTAGTTAGAACTTTATTCGATCTTTTATTTTAGTGAGCCTATGAGTATTTAGATGCGAATCTAACCCGAATTGTGCCTTGCAAAGGAGTTTGTGATCTTAATTCTTTTATGTTTGCTACTTCGCTGACTATGTCGGGCTTCCATTGAAGGGGAAGGGAACCACAACGTCAAGACACCACCTATAGCGGTCCCGGTATTCCCTTGCTATATTTGTGGTATTCCGGACTTTGGTTCCGTGGAGTTGGTAGTTGTATCAATCTTGTTGCTATTCTTTAATTCCATTTCTTTGAGTTTTAGGATGTGTTGGGCTTGTTTCGAGCAGGTGGGTTGAGCCTTGGTCCAAAACCTTGTTGCTGTGTTTTTGGTCATTGCGCTCGAGCGGGTCTTGGAGCGCTCGAGCAGATATTGCACACTCCAAGTATTTTGGATACTCTGCAAAACTTCTGCAAGCATGTTTTTCACGCTCGAGCGGATTTCCTGTGCTCGAGCGGGTCGCGCTCGAGCGGTCTTGTTGGCGCTCGAACGGGTAGTACATTTCAGGTGTAAGCTCTGGAAGGGGGAAATCTACGCTCGAGCGGACTGGTTTTCACGCTCGAGCGGATGTACTTTATTCATGTGTCTTGGCGCTCGAGCGGGTCTTCTTGTGCTCAAGCGGACATAGTTTTTTTGTTCTTGACGCTCGAGCGTTGTGTTTTCCGCTCGAGCGGGAATGTCGTATATTAGTTGGCAGCTGGGCATTTTTGAATCACTTTTTGCACTTACACTCTCTCTCTTACTTTCTAAAAAGATATTTTGAGAGCCTCTCTCTCTAGAAACTCCCTTCTCTCTAGGGTTTGATCTAGTTAGAGTGCTTTCCTTTCCTTCGGCCTTTGTAAAAGTTGTGTTGATCGTCGAGGGCGTCGTTTTGATCCGAAAAGTTTGGAATTTGGAGCACTTAGAGTTTGGTCTTCTTCTTTCCTTGGGCTCCAAAATTTGAGGTAGGGATTCCTACTCATTCTTATGGTCTTTGACATAGATTTTTGGTTGATTTGATAAAGTGTTGAAGTTGGATGATTTTGGGACTTAGGGTTTCAAAATGTTAACAAGGGGTTTTATTGTTTTGAGTCTAAAATGTATATTTTGGGTTTCAAAATAATGATATTGAGGTTGGTTGTTGATATTTGAACCTTTGGGTTAATATTGAGAGTTGGGAAAAAAAAGCCCTAATTTGTTGTATAAATTAATTGGTATAATTAATTTGGAAAAGTTGTGATTTATGAGATTGAGTTGGAAATAATGGAATAGACTCATTATAGTGTGAAATGGTGAAGTTGGAATTATTAATCGCTCACCTTTGAAAACATTGATATTTTTATCTGTTGGAGCTTTTATTATCTGTTTAGAAATAATTGCTTGGGCTACCGGTGGAGGGTAGTTTTGATTGTTGTAGACAATGCATGATGATTAGGCAAACTAAAACTAATCAATTGGATGTGTCATAGAGTATGACGGTTGATAGAATACATTAACGTTATGTATTGATTGATTGTGTCTATAACCTATTGTAGCACGTCCGCGGGAGGGACCCCGGCTACAGTTCGGACTCCCTTTTTGTCGCGGTTCTTAATCTTGAACCAAAGAGTCCACCTCTGGCAAATCGTTTTGAAGAAAAACAGATTTTGAAAAGTAGTGCCAAACATGGACTGCTTTGCCAGATTACAGAGTCGCCACCTAAATATTTTAAAATGGGGAAATTTAGGAAACCCTGACTCGGTGCCGAAGGCCACGTGTCCGTCATCACCAAAGTAGACTTGGCTCGGGAACTTGGGTACGATCGGGGAAGGTCAGCTATGAGCACCCCCTTTCGCCCGGTCCGAGGACCGGCCTCTACTAACCGTGATATCCGTTTTTGAAAACATTACATGCTCTTATTCCAATTATTAACCTAGAATTACTATGTTATGCGCACAGCAAACAAGTATAGACTAGATTGCCTAATTTGGAAATAAACATTGCATATCCGTTTGTTTTGAAAACAATTTGGATTTGCTACCCGCAAGTAGGCTAAAATACGGATTTCAACGAGTTTTCCAACTCAAGCAATCCAACCTCCACCCACAGGCATTCAAACAGTTTATCTCATGTAAGCACTTAGCCGCATGGTAAGCATGCTGTCATGGCAACATTCACACGCATGCGATATGCTAAAGCGAAAAACACTTACATCGTACTCCGTGCCAAAACAGTAAACTAGTTAGCAAACATGCATGACCTAGTTCATGTTAAGTGGCTAATGCATCACACACAGAGATGTAATCTAGAGTAGGCTCGGCTAACCCTAAACATGGCACATGAGATGCAACAACTATCACGTATTCAATTTGGAATTGAAAGTACGATGCAGTTTGCATGATGTGCCGAGCCCGAATGCATGTAAACAAATGCATGAATGCGCACATGCATTGCATAAGGTATGCTAATTTAAAATGCCCTAATCTACCATCATAAGCAGGTAAATAAAAGGGAAGAAAGAAATGGGGGTTGGAAGACATACACCCACTCACGCACACTTATTACAATTTTGCCCTCACTCGGAGGGACCGAAATAATAATACAGAACCGAATAAATAATTAACTAAACTAGCTAATTAAATATTACAAATTGAATAAATTAATTAAGCTAATTAATTAACTTAATTAAAGCAGTAAATGCCTCGGGAGGAGGGCCGGATGCGTCGCGTGCCCGGGACTCGCTCGGAATCGCACTGTCATGCATGATTTGCCTCTGTTTCCTCTGCTCTCCTCTTCAGAAAATTACCAAAATCCCAGGAGTGCCTCTCGGGGCATTGGGGATCACCACCGGCTGGGATAGAACACCACCGGCTAGAAGACGTGGCCACCGGCACTAAATTTCCTTATCGGCTGCCAATGAGCAGCCGGTCGGCACTAAAAAGTGCCGGTCGGCACAAAATTCCTGCAGAACCTGCAACTCACAGCAGCAGAGGGAAACAACATACAAGGCAATACAATTCGAGCCATTTATGCACCAAACACATCCCACATCATGTTTATGACTCAATGGGGCATGTGCCTCGATCCTCGGACCACCAATCGCGCATTTCCATGCGTGATGGTCTAAAGGACCAAGAATGCAACTTCAATGTCAAATGCACACAAACCAAGCAAGCACATAAGGGTGCTAAACCTCCATCGTGACTTAGTCAAGAGGCCTAGCATGCATGTCCATGTGATGCAACCCTAAGCATGTGATCTAGGATGCAAGATGGACAATGGCATGGCATTTATGCAAGCATACAAACAAGCATATAAGGCAAGTATGCTAACTAAGCAATGGGATGGACTTATACATGAATTGGGCAGCTCTAACAAGGCTCAAAACAGTGGCCAACATGCTCGAAAATGAAGGCTAGAATGCACACACACATGCATACAATTATGGTCCAACACTTAGGCATTCATAAGCAACTCTCATGCATACTTAAAGAGGCCAAACATGGACTAATAGCATGCATTTTAAAGCTCTGAAAATCATGCTAAACATGGTGCCAAATCATGCAACAAAACAAGCCAAATATGCAATGAATGGCCCAAGCATTTGAAACAAGCCATAAAGGCTTAAACCAAGGCCAAATCCACCAAGCCTCACAAGGCTAAGGGGACCTAAAATAGGTCACAAGCAGACCTAAACAAAGCCTAAGGAGCACCTAGATGGCATCTAAGAGGCTCAAGTGCAAAGGCATGCAATATGACCAAAACAAGGAGCATTCAACACATGCTTTTAAAGCATTAAAGAAGCAACCAAAGCATGCATACAAGCACATCATAAGGTCTGAAATGGCATGTTGGATGGTTTTAAACCACCAAAAATGAAGCAAGCATAGCATGCTATACACTCATATTCTCAAGGCCAACAAGCCAAATACAAAGGAGCTATATAATGCATGATAGGATCGACCCAAAAGGCTATGGACAGAGCTAAATCATGGCAAAATAAGCACACAAGCTTCACAAATCTAAGCTTAAAACATGCTAGAAAATAGGGCAAACAACCTAGACATGTTAAGACATAAAAGGGGCATTACAAGGCAACTATACTAAGCATGTATAGGAGACCAAAACCAACTTAAAACCAAGTTATATCATGGCAATATAAGCATGGGAAACAAGTCAAACAAGCTCAACACACACTCAAGCATAGAGCTCCTTAAGGAAGCAAAATTTGTCCTTTTCAAGGACATCAAGGAGAGGGGGTGGCCCTCTCCTTCTTGAGACTTCAAGGCATGCTCTTCACCACTGAAATCCCTCAAGATTTCAGTGGTGAAGAGATCCTATCACCAAAATCTCGGATCTCTCCAAAATAGCACAAAATGGGCCCTTTTCAAGGCCTAAAGGGGGGTCAAACTTCCCCAAACCTCACAACACTCTTAATGAACAATAAAGAGGACTTAAAAACAGAGATTTTATGTGTTAATCACTAAGCACAAAAACTGTTTTAAACTAGGTAAAAATGAGGTACAAAAATGGGGAAAAAGGGAGTTAGTATCTCACCCTTGTAGCCTTCTTCAACAAAGATGGAGTGATGGCCTCTTTGAGCTTCAAATCAACCAAAAACAGCAAGAACCAACCTTTGGAACCTCAGAACCAAGAGAAAGGTGGAACACTAGGTGTTTTAGTGCAATAGTAAGGCACAAAACACCTAGATTACAAAGAGAAAGAGAGAGATAGTAAGTATATCTATTCTAACCCTAAAAAAACCAGAGCTCTAACTCTCTAACAATGTCTAAAGCTCTCAGATTTTGTAACCCTTGAGCAAAGGGAAGAGCCTTCCCTTTTATAGGCCAAAGGCTTACAAGCTTGGCCACTAAGCAAGTTCATCCCTCCATACACGTGTATGGAGGGGAAACAAGTTGCATACAGCTGTGAGAAAATATCTCACAAAGCAAGTGCACAGTGGTCGGCTGGGCAAAATGGTCATTTCGCCCAAAACAGTGCCGACCGGCACAAAATAGTGCCGACCGGCACAATATAGTGCCGGTGAAAACTACATCCAGCCGGTGGCCTCTAGCCCCAGCCGGTGGTGTGTGGGGATGCCTCAGAAGGCATTCCCTGCCCCTCAAAGGCAAAACACAGGTGTTTGGTGCAAAACCAAACACAAACGGTCGAGTTTGGAGGTCCTGAGGCACGGCGCGCGAGCCGAGAACTCCGGGAACTCCAAACGAACACACATATGGAAGATCACTGAGTGTTCAAGCGGTGACGTCCAAGTCTTGAGGACGGTCAAAAATGGGGTGTCTACACCTATGTGTATATACGTTGTATTGTGTGGGAGAAGATAGGGGATGTACTCCACGGTTTAAGGGAAGATAGGGGATGGACCTCTAAACCGGATGTTATTTGGGAGAAGATAGGGGATGGACTCCACTGATACAGCTCATATGCTTGTCAGTTAATGTATTGATATAACTTATGCGCTTATCTATGAAAGTGTTGATACAGCTCATACGCTTATCTTTGGAAGTGTTGATATAGCTAATATGCTTATCTGTTGAAATATGGATACGGCTTGTATGCTTATCTGTTGAGATGTTGATACAACTGGTATGTTTATCTAATGTAAAAATGAGAAATGTTTAATATGAGTCACTGTCTCATATGAGTGGTTGGCCAGGTTCTGAGCCGTTGATGTAAATTGTGATGTTGATAAGAAATGGAAAATGAAATGAAAACATGAACATGGTGGTCATGTAATGGAATTGGGTTATGAATCGATTTATGGGTAATAAACATTTATTGATTGCTAATGTCTTAGTTATTGCTCATATTGTGTTTAGCATATCTCTACTGGGCTGTGGCTCACTCTATATGGGAACATTACTTTCAGGTACAGGTAGCATGTCACCTCCAAGGACATAGCTTGGATAGATATGGGAGTTGAAGACTCTTTTTGATTAATTTGTTGTATTACATGTATATCAAGCCAAGGGCTTCTTTTGTATAGAGTTAGTACTCTTCTTTTGTGCAACCAAGTGTTGACTTGGAAAGCTGTAAGCCCATAGGGCATTTGCTTTTGTTGTTAACATGTAATACTGTTGTAAGAGATGATTTAATGAATAGAAATGGCTAATTTCTCTTATATCAATGCATGTCTAAAGTGATGGATTTTATGTATTATTTTGAGGGCGTTACACCACCCAAGAACCGCAATTCTCACAACTTTGTTCATATTAAAGCGGTTTGGGTGAGAAAACTTGACTTATGTTGATTTGTTTATTCATTTTAGTTTTTTCTCTTTTTGTTTTTGGGTTTCTGTTTGTTTTTTCTTTTTAGGTCATTTAGTGCGTGTGTTCATTTTCAATCTTGCTTTGTTTATAAAAAAAAAATCCAAAACGATTTTCTTAGTATGGTTTTGCAAGCTTGAAAATTTTGAGAAGTTCTTGGTACATATTGGAATTTATGAGAATATCCATTACATTTTAATATGTATGTGCTTTCAGTGATCATTACTCATTTCAGAGTGTGTGTACTTTGATTAGTATGGCCCTGTTTGGTAGAGCTGTGGGAAAGTGCTTATAACTTATGCCTAAACAGCTTATAGCTTATAACTTTGAACATAAGCTGATTTCTGACTTATAAATTAAGCATCTCCTGCCCCACTCAAAGAATAAGCTGATTTCTGACTTCCAAGAAGCTATAAGCTATAAGCTATAAGCTATAAGCTAAACCAAACACATCAAAATAGCTTAAATTAAGCTGAAAGCTGAAATAAGCAGCTTTTAAGCTGCACCAAATAGGCACTATGTCTCATTCTGGACACACTCTTGAATTAGCAAATATTGGACTCTTCTGAATAAGTGATCAAATTTCTCTACGGACTTCTAGCATTGTGTCTTTTGCATTTCTAGAGGAATTGACCTATACTAGCACATCATAGGTGATCTTGAGTCTCTTAATCACCTTCTATCTTTTTGCATCTTCGCGGCTTTCCCCTCAGTTCTTTGTAGTCAAGGCATGAGGAAAATGCTACATCAAAGTCACAAACCAGGCTATCCTTATTGTATCCATACTTCTCTGGTTCGGTTTCCATACTCTTGAGCGTGAAAGCTGCCAATGAGTGCGCAAAAGAAAGAAAGAAAATTAAAAATTAAATATAAAAAAAAAAATCTAATTCATTGATTGAAGGGGGAACCTCTGCTTTTATTCAACAAATACCCTTTGATTCCTAGTGGTTTGACTTTTCTAAGTTATATTTAGATTCTCTTGCCGGAGGTCCAACTATCAAATCACTTCTAGGATTTGAATCTAATGTTTGTCGAACTCCAAGAGCCACACACACTTTTATCATGATATCTATGTTTTTCACATGTCACATCACATTTTTTCATAAGGAATCTTTTAGAGGTTATGCACATTGTGTTTTCAAGTAATTGTGTTTCTTGGATAATCTTGTGTGTTTTAAGGTACAAATCTGAAAGTCCTTGCTTGCTCCACCATATTTTTTTTTTCTTGTTCATTGTTTCAGTGCTTGTGGTTGCTTTTAGTGAGGGAGAGTTTGATTAATCATTGTAAGATTTTTTTTGCATAAACATACATTGATTGGTTTGGTAAAGGAGATTGGCATTAGTTGGTTTGCATGTTGCTATCCACTGCTTATTTATTGTTTACTTCTCGCATGCTATCAATTTTTACATTATCATGTCCGTGCTTGTGTGGTTTATGCTCTTGCTTTAGTTGATTGAGCTTCTTTTGACAATTCATGACAAAAAGGAGGGAATTTTGAGAGAAAATTTTTTGAGTGTTGTTTTTGTTTCATAGGATTTTCATCTATTCATGTTGTATGTTCTTAAAATCTCCAATTTTCATCTATTCATATTTCCATCTCATGCTTCAAGATAATCTTATCATATGTCTATTGTTTTTTCATATACTCTTGTGGCACTAATAGTTGTTTTGCGAATCATGACCTTGAGAAAGAAGTTTGTTTTGTTGGCTGTAACGAGATGGGGTGATTAGGATTTTATTTGTTAGGTGTGTTTTGTCACGGAATTGCCAAAGAGAGAGATTGTTAAGTTTTTGTTATTGGCAATCCTGTTTAACAAAACTCTTTTTAGTTGTAATTTTATTCGATCTTTTTATTTCAGTGAGACTATGAGTATTTAGATGCGAATCTAACCTGAATTGTGCCTTGCAAAGGAGTTTGTGATCTTATTTGTCTGCTCAAGCTTTCATTTGTGCGCTCGAGCGAAGAAACAGATCATCCAGTATTTTTGCTGAGCGCTTGAACTTCTAGGAAGAAAGTTTTACCGCTCGAGCAGTCAGCCTATATGTTTCACACCATCTTTAGTCACACTGGTCGAGCGGTAAAATGTGTGCTCAAGCAGTCTGCATGATCTTGTTTTCTATAAAGTGTATTGTTCGCTATTTGTAGGGTCTGAGCTGTCCAAATTTTCAGAGAGAAACAAGATACAAAGTGTTTTATATTGGAGGGTGCTTTCTGAGTGTTTCCTTGATGATTTAAGAGTGATCAATGGATCCGTGAACTTCATATCAACATTATCAAAAGTTTATTTGTTTTAGTTTATTCACAAAAGAGAGAGTTGTTCTTCTGTGAATTCTGTGGAACTTGGGCCTGAAGCTTTGGTGGATCCCGGAGTAGCTCATCGTCTTATATTCGACATCATCATTGCGGATTCAACGTTGGGCAAGACAATTCTAAGGTAAAGACAGTGGTAGAAGAGGCACATTGGGGTCGGTTCAATTTGGGCGTGGATTTGCTAAGTAATGGAGAGTACACTTGCAAAATTCTTTTTTGGGCAAATTACAGCAATGGTCCCTATAGTTTACTCGTGGTTTCATTTTGGTCCCTGTACTTCTAATTGCATCAATTTTGTCCCTACAGTTTGGTTTTTGGCTCGATATGGTCCAATAGTTAACCGTCGTTAGCTTTTTTGGACAGAAACCCATGCGTGCCTTGCACGCACAGGATGAAACCCACTCTTTGAAGCATTATGCTGCTGACGTGGCACAATTTGGTTGAGTTTTTAATTATTATTTTTGAAATATTAAAAATTAATTTCATATAAATAAATTTCAAAAATAAAATTTAAAAATATTAAAAATTATTTCCTACCCAAAAATAAAAAAATCAGATGAAAACAATATATATTTTTATTTTTTTACCAAACTAATTTTTAAAATTTTAATATTCTTCAAAACATAATTTCTAGAACTCAACCAAATGGAGGTGTAATTAAGTAACCTGTCTATTTGTTAAAATATAGTTTTTATTGGAATTTTAGCTAAAACATAATTTATTGACTCAGAATCAACTTATAAAAATTTAATACTAAAAAAGCTAATTTATTTGATACATTGTTAACTTTTTGACTCGTGCAATGTATCAAATAAATTAGTTTTTTTAGTATTAAATTTTTATAAGTTGATTTTGAGTCAATAAATTATGTTTTAGCTAAAATTCCAATAAAAACTATATTTTAGCAAATAGACAAGTTACTTCATTACACCTCTATTTGGTTGAGTTCTAGAGATTATGTTTTGAAGAATATTAAAATTTTAAAAATTAGTTTGGTAAAAAAATAATCCATGGAAATAATCCCTCCCTAGGATGGTTTAGTCCCACATATGAGGGATATAGAGTCCAGCCGGACTCCATGTCTGGCGGACTAAATTATTAATAAAAAATAATTTATTATTAAAATAGACATTTATAAATATATTATAATAAAAAAATATAGACATTTATAAATTATTTTTTTAGTGTTGTTAATTTAAATTATATATTAATAAAAATTATAAATTATAAATTTAATTTAATTAAAAATAATAAATTATAAATTATGGCCTAATAAATTATAAATTTATTTGTCTTGTTTATAAGGCCATAATTTTCAATTTATTATTTTTAATTAAATTAAATTTATAATTTATAATTTATATTTTTTACTAATATATAATTTTAAATTAAAAACACTAAAAAAAAATTTATAAATTATAAATTTATAATTTATAAGGCCATAATTTTTAATTTATTATTTTTAATTAAATTACATTTATAATTTATAATTTATATTTTTTATTAAAATATATTTTTTATGAAATCCTCCAGACTATTTGGTTGGATTAGATTTATATCCCATGTTTATTTTCTCATGGAATTAGATGCCTAGAAAGGACTATTTTTAGTGAATCTAATATTTGGTTGGACGAACTGGATAAGGATAAATGTGCAAAAGACTATTTTACTATTTTTCAATTGTTTACTAAGTAATAAAAATATTAAACATATCTTTAATATTATAATTATTTTTAGCTAGATTAAATAAAAATTTATTTTATTTTATTTTTTACACAATTAAATAAATTTATTTTTAAAAATTAAATAAATAAAATATCAATAAAAATATATTTTATTTTTTTAATTAAAATTTTAAATAAATTTATTTTAAAAAATATTAATAATTAAATAATGAAATTAAATAAAACATCTATTAAACAAATTGAATTAATCCAAAAACACTCAAGAAAGTCAAAATTGGCCCGTGCGTGCCTTGCATGCGCCAATTTTCCATCCAAATGTCTAACCACCATTAACTATTGAACCATTTCAAGCAAAAAACCAAACTACAAGGGCAAAATTGAAACAATTAGAAGTGCAGGGACTAAAATGAAAACACGGGTAAACTATAGAGACCATTTCTGTAATTTGCCCATTCCCTAAGGGTGTGTTTGATTGGACGGACTAGATAAAGGGGGATTAGAATCCATCGAACTTGAGTTCTGGGATTGTGAATCCCCCGGACTATTTGGTTAGATTGGATAGGTATCCTGTGTTTGTTTTTTCATGAGATTAGATGTCTGGAAATGACTATTTTTAGTGAATCTAACGTTTGGTTGGACGGACTGAATAGGATAAATAAACAAAAGACTATTTTACCCTTTTTTAATTGTTTACTAAGTAATATAAATATTAAACATATCTTTAATATTTTAATTTTTTAGCTAGATTAAATAATATTTTATTTTATTTTATTTTTTACACAATTAAATAAATTTACTTTTTTTAAATTAAATAAATAAAATGTCAATAAAAATATATGTTTTTTTTAATTAAAATTTTCAATAAATTTATTTTTAAAAATAATAATAATTAAATAATGAAATTAAATAAAACATCTATTAAAATATAAATAATGAAATTAAATAAATTATAAACAAAATTTTAAAATAAAACATCAATAAAATATCTATAAAAAATTATTTTAAAAAATTAAATAAATAAAACATCAATAAAAAGTTAAACAAAATTGTTTTATTTTTAAATTGAGACTTTTAAATTTTATTGAATTTTACTAAATATAATACATAATTAAATAGTAGATAGTCAAAATGGTCATTTCATCACCTAATCTCAACAGTGGATAGTCCCCCGAAAATTGTCCCATCCCCCCCCGGGATACAATAGTCCACCATATGGGAGATAAGGAGTCCGGCCGGACTCCATGTCCGGCGAGCTAAAAAAAAAACAAACACCAGATAAAGAACCTCTCCCGGATTACAATCCTAATAGTGAATAATCCCCCCTCCCCCCCTATCCCCCCAATCAAACACACCCTTAGTGGATTGTTTTGTGGCTTTGGCCCGTAATTTTTTTTATCACAATTGGAGGTGCTTCAATTATGATTTTTCCACGTTAAATCATTATGTCGATTTGCCTTTAATTGTTTAATTGGGATTGTTATTTACTGTTTAAAATTGATACATAATCACAAATCAATATCTCAGAGATTTTTAGATTTTTCAATCCAAATAGTTTTTAATTTATTAAATTACACTCATTATTAGGTGTTGCAATTAGGCTACATAAAAAAAAAGGATAGATCCGAGATCATGGAGTGAGGGAGCAGTTGTAGAAGCAAATACAACGGTATGTTGCAGAGCCTGGACTATTTTCAACACAAACTCCATTTGTAAGACTGAAGACACTGTTGTCTACATGCTAAAAGATTACACTCATTTGGGTTCAACACCACTTGGCATCCCTTTTGCCTATTCACTTCAGCCACCACTAACATCAACACCGCCACTGCAGCCAATCAACAAACAATATATTTAAAATTAGTCACGTATGTTAATTAGATTATTCAACCCTTGTAAATAGGATATGACTCTAAATAAGTTCAGTTCTTTTACTAATGCAAAAATCTATTATAGAATCAAATATAATTCTCTTATATATATATAGGTGTGGAGCTCACAGGAAGATAGAACCCAACGCATGTGAGATTATCTATGAAGCATGAATACTCAGAAATAGCCCCCGTACGCGTATCGTATACGAATACGCGTCCGATACGGCAAGATACGTATCAAATACGGCAAAGAAGCATCCCTTTTTTTTAAATTTTTTTAATTTCGGATACGTTTTGAGATACACGAGGATACATTGTTGGAAAAATGGTTTATATAGGCATATTTTGAGCCGACTTTGAGCCCAAAATTGACTGGGCCCCAAACGTCTTTCGGGGTGGGGCCGTAGTGGTGAAGTATTCCTTGCCGCGTGGCAAGTCACACGGTGAAGACGGAACGTCAAAACCATTTATGAGTGAATGGGTAGTTGACGTCGTTTTCGGATCTAACATTAATTTTTTAGATAAAAATTCTTTTGAATTTTTTCAATAAAAACTTATTGTGGGAATTTAATTTAATTCTAAATTTAAATTTTGGGTTCCTAAGTAGTTTCCTAAAGTTTGTAATTGTGGGAATTTAATTTAATTCTAAATTCAAATTTTAGGTTCCTAAGTGGTTTCCTAAAATTTGTACCTCTTACTTTATTTATTAAACTATTCAATTTATTTAATATATATATTCAATAGTTTGATATATATATTTATATTCTAATATATTAATAATAAAGTTCCACTCAGTTACTTTGTTTGACCAATGGACACTTTTCTAAATATTTGAATATTTGAGTTGCTGTACAAACGGTCGGAAGTTTTGTTTGAATAAAAATATTCAAAAGTGCAACGGTCAACGGTCATAAAGTCTATTTGGTTTCTAAACTGTTTGAATCTATTCATTCAAAAGTTTGGTACCTGTTCGAGGACTAGGTTTTGTGCCTATATATACTTCTCATTGCAGCAGTCTTGATAAAGTTTTTTCTCTATCCGAAAATTGAGTCTAAAATTCTTGTCTCTTTGCTGTCCATTTTCTTTTAGTGCATTATTCTTCATATAAAATATTAGGAATAAATTTCAAAGAGTTATAGAACACAAGGTTCTAGTTCGCCGGACAAATTTGTTTGAAGTGCTTCTACAAATTTGTGAAGATCATTGTATCCTAGGAGATAGACGCCACTCAACCATAAGCACCGTAGCGGGGCGAATCTATCTTAAGGACAGAGTGTCACACACTCGACTTGGTCTTAATTTTAATTCGGTTCGATAAATAAATCCGGTATGTTATTTATTTATTTTGTTTGAATTTATTTCAAGTTATTTTATTTACACAAAAGATTGTTCCAACAATCTTAAGACAGATTCGAATTATTCTGTTTACAGAATTTTTCGTTTGTTTCCCTTTTTTCATTCTTGGTATATAATTTTGGAAGAAAATTATTTTTCGTGAATTTACAAAATAATATTCTGATTGGAAAAACAAATAGTGTTTATATGCCATTTGACAAATAGTAGTAATATACTGTCTCTTTTCTTTGACAACTAGTAGTACGATACTGGTGTCATTAACAATTCAGAATATATTTTTGTGAAATTTTGTCAGAAAATTAATTTTGGTTTTCTAGAAATTATTTTCTGAGTTTTCATTAATTAAAATTATGTTTTCAGTATTTTAAACTACACAAGGTGCTTATGCTTGATCGCCCCTAATCCCACGATGCCAGGCCTTTTTAGGGGCGGACGGCAGCATCGCGTACCTACCAAAGCATACGGGCACTAGCACTTGAGCGCACCCGCACCTGCCGCAGGAGAGCCTCTCTTTACCGGTACTCGGAGAGTGAGAGGATCGGCAGTCTGATAAGGCTCTGATACCAAAAGATGGATTACGAAAAGAGATGGATTACGAAATCAAACATGAACTAATTTAAACACAGACTTGGAATAATGCATAAACCAAAATATAAAATTATTGAAAATTCATTTAAGAGGCAGAAAATAACTTGCACTTACAATTGTAATTGTAATCTGCAAGGATCCTGAATAGGGAAACAGACTAAGGTAAATCTCACTCAGCAGGGCACTCTTTTTCTTACAAACTAAAGGTTGAAGGAAATTGGAATCTGCCGGGCTTTGACTATTGCAGGAGTTGGAGCACAAGAATCAGGAGGAAATTCTTCATAAACAATTTCAATAATGCGGGGCACATTGAATTTAGCCCACCATTTGACTGAATGTTGGCGAATAATTATATTATCATCAATCCCATAGTGCCATTTGAATATCCATGGAATTTTGTATTTGGACATAAAAGTGAGCAAAATAGGAAATTGTTTTTGATGAGCAGAAAATGGGTAAACAGCAGCAAAATAGGCAATGGATTCATTGAGTGAACCGGGGAGAATATCTGAAATGGCGCCATAATGGGTCCACCATCGCACAAACCAAGTTGGGAACTCGGATTTGAATTTTTGATCAAAAGAAATGAACCAAGAGTGACTAAATGACTCATTCTGGTATAAGAACAATTTGAACCAGGCATCGACATAATCATGGTAATTATATTGAATAGAATGACCAGGAAGATCTCGGAGCAGATTAGGATTGCCCCATTCTGCAAGAGAGACAATGTTGTGAATGTAAAGTGAATGGTATAGGATCTTGTAAGCATATACTCGATCCTGAATTGGCTTAATTAAGATGGAATGATGATTGAGCAAAATGTCTTTGTAATAAGAAAGGTTTTTCTCTGGAGGTGAAGAAATGAAATGACATCCAGAGCCAAAATGAAATTGAGCAATTTCATTAATTGTGTGACTTCTAGAGTGACTAGGTTCTTTGTAGAACAGATTGGTAACATGTGACCTGGTGTACTCAGTTCGAGAGGGTCGAACTTGGTTAATTGGGAGTGGAGTAACTGAAACTGATTGGCTTGAGGCAAAAGGATCATTAGCCAATGCAGATGAATAATCAGGACGGTGAATAGAACCAAGGGTATGATAACGGTTAATCAAATCAATGGATTGGGATGGTCTGATTGACTCCAAAGGAGGAGGAACTATGAGTTGATTTGGTTTACTGGAAGAGGGAACCAAAGCCTTTGAAGGAGGCCTTGGGCGAGACATCTGTTGAATAAGAAACAAGGATTAGCAACCAGAAAGAAGATCTAAATAATTCTGGTAATAATGTAAATCATTGTAGTAATTGTGGCGTAAAACACGGCGAGCTTGTAACTGATGGTGATTGATGTACTGGGCTCTTTTAGTGGTTGGTCTGGCTGATTTAAGGCGATTAATACGGCGGTTAACTTGTTTGATCAGGGTTTGGTAATGGGTAATTTGGGTTTTAACATAGGAAATATGTGGAGTAGCACTCATCCCTTACCCCCCTGTAAAAATTCCCGGGTAAGAAAATCAGGAAGGAAATTTTGACAACCAGGTATGTAAGTAATGTCAAAATAAAAAATACTTAAAATAGATTGCCAACGAGCAAAGATTTGTTTGCTGGCAAGATTTTGAACATCTTTTTCTAAAACATATTTAGCAGATTTACAATCAACGCGAAGTAAAAATTTTTGATTGAGAATATCATCTTGAAATTTTTGAATACATAAAACAGTAGATAAAATTTCTTTTTTAATAGTACTATAATTTAATTGTGCTTTATTCCAGACACCAGAATGATAACGAACAAGTTGTTCAGGTGAGTGAGGAGTGACTTTCTGAAGAAGAATGCCACCATAACCAATATCAGAAGCATCAGTTTGAATAATTTTGTATGAGTTCTCAGTAGGAATGCCAAGACAAGGAAGGGACTTAACATATTGTTTGACCTGTTGAACAACAGCAGTATGAGCAGAAGACCAAGGAGGAGGATTATCTTTTAACCGATCAAACAGAGGTTGACAGATTTTCCTAAGGTCTTGATAGAAGTCAGCAATGTAATTGAGGGAACCTAGGAACCGTTGTAATTGAGTTTTATCAAGAATTTCATCAGGAAACTTAGACGCAAATTCAATAGAGCGACTAATAGGAAGAATAGTATTATGATGAATATCATATCCTAAAAATCTAACTTTAGTTTGAAATAGTTTAATTTTAGGAGCAGATATGACGAGACCATGACTTTTAATTGTATAAAAGAATGCAGTTAAATGTTTCCAATGTGCACTAAGTGAGTTAGAAAAAATTAATATGTCATCAATGTAAACAATAGAAAAATGACTAAAGGGATTAAATATGTCATTCATTATGTGTTGAAATTCACTAGGAGCATTTTTTAAACCAAATGGCATAACATTCCATTCATATTGCCCAAAAGGGGTATTAAATGCAGTTTTATATCTATCTTTAGGGTGAATTTGGATTTGCCAAAAACCACTTTTCAAATCAAATTTACTGAAAATAACAGCTTGATTAAGTCTTTTAATTAAATCTTTTTTATTAGGAATAGGATAGCGAATCCATTCAAGAACAGCATTTAATGGTTTATAATTAATAACTAGGCGAGGAACACCTCGTTCTAATTCAGCATTTTTATTAACATAAAAAGCAGGACAAGACCATGGTGATTTACTTGGACTAATTATTCGATTTTTTAATAATTCATTAATTTCTTTTTTACACATTTCTAATAAGTCATGATTCATTTGAATAGGTCGGGATTTAGTAGGAATTTGTTTTTCATTAAAACCTTTAATATATGGTAATGTAACTACATGTTTTTTCCTATGCCAAAATGCAGTAGGTAAAGATGAGCAAACAGTGGTTTCAAGTTTTAATTTAAAATCATTAATTTGAGAGATAAGAACAGGATCAGTTAATTGTTGATCAATTCTTTTGTAATTAATTTCGTCTTTAAGAAAATTAATATGTCGAGTTAATCGATTAATAGTATGAGTAATAGAACAATCTTGTAATTGATTTAATTCTAATGGTTCAGGTGGAAATAAGAATTTAAATGTGACAGGATGTCCTAAAACATGAGTAGTAATTCCTTCAGTGGAAGTGGTGAATGGATATAATAATGAAATGAAGGGTGTTCCTAAAATTATTCGATCAGTCATATTTTTAACTAAAACAAATGTGGTTTTAAAACAAACATTATTTTGGCAAACATGTACTTTAGGTAATTTATATTTAATATGCATTTTACTACCATTAGCAGAGGTTAATTGCTCTTGACATTTGTGATAATATTTAGTAGGAAGTAATCCTTCTTGAATACAATTTAAATCCGCACCAGTATCAATTAATGCAACCAAATCTAATTCAAAGTCTTCAACTATGATTTTAATTCGTGAATACCATTTTTGCATAAAAATTTTATTAAGTAAATTTAATCTTTTATCTTCAAGGTTAGTAGCTTGGGATCTATTATCAAAAATAAGTTTATCAGGATTTGTGTGATCAGATTCAGAATCAGAATGGGTGTCAGATTTCTGGGGTGATTTTGGATTAGGTTGAAAATCATTTAAGTTTTGTTTAAGTTTAATATTAATGATTTCATTTTCTAATTTATTATCTTTGTTTTGGAGTTCTCGGATAGTTTGTTTAATTTGATTTATTTCAGATTGTAAATCTTGAAGTGTAACGTCTTTAGTTTTATTTTTAAATTTTTCTAAAGTTTTAGATAAACTAATAATAGGTTTATTAAACGTAGGTTTAGTATCTTTTTGAAGTAATACATTTCTTAATTTATCAATATATTGTTGTTTTAATTGAGGATCATCCAATTTACTAATTAAATCGATTAAAGCAGATTCTTCTTGAGTATGTTTGGTTAGAACAGAGACCTGTTTAACAGGTTTACAACAAACATCTGTACATCCTAAAGTAATTTGATTATGTTGGTTATCAGAATCAGATTGATCATTATCAGAAGGGGAACTGGATGTAGAAGGAGGAACAGAAGAGGAATCATTATCAGATTGATTTAATTGTAAGATTTCAAATAATTGAATTTTGGATTCTTCATTAATTTGGAGTTGACTAACTCTATCTTTGAGTTTTTGTTTTTCTTTGCATTTATTAGCATAATGACCTTTTTGACCACAATTATAACAGGTAATGTCTTTATTAGATTTTGGATGTGATTTATTTTTATGATATTTCTTTTTAGGTTTAGTATAAAATTTGTCGTTAGATTTAGAAGGTGAATAAGGCTTCTTATATTTATTATAATACTTAGATTTATAATTTCTATGTTTTGAATATTTATGTGATTTCCTTCGAGAGGGTGCAACTGGAGGTAATCCATATTGTTCACAAAAATTGCCTAATTCATATTTAGCCTTATGTTTATCTTTAGAAGCTTTTTGACTAAGTTTTAAATCAATACACATTTTTAAACCTTCTTTTTGAATAGTGCCTATTATATCACCATATGTTAAATTATCATATTCAATAACACCATTAGGTTGACTAAGAACATCTCGGATTTTGTGAGCAAATAAACTAGGTAATCCATTAATGAATTTTTCTTTCCAGAATGATTTAGTACAGTCTTCCCGTAACATAACTCGAGAGGTAAAAACATCTTTATACCATCTAAAATCACTTAAGGTTGGACAAGTAAGATTACTAAGTTGATCATGGATGCGGGAATATATATTAGTTGGTGTACCAATAAAATGTCGAATGATTGTATAAATTAATTGGTTAATACCATCAGGTTGGCAACATCCTAAATTTTCATCAAATATAGGTAATCCTTGATCATCAGTTTGGTTAGCATAAATGATGGAGTCTTTTTGAGATTCAGTTAAATATTTTTCCCACCAAGATTTGAGCATACCAGTAAAACCAGTAGTGATTAAAGTAACAATTTCAGGTTGAGTATATTGGGGATAGTTCGAGAGATAACTGTTGGAGACCATAGATAAATGATTTAATTTTTGAAGGATTTGATCTTCACTTAGACCATCAATATTCCATTCGTATAATCTTTTAGCAGAAACAGAAAATTGATTATTAATATTATTTTCTTCAAATTGTAAATCGACAGGAGTAGGTTTATTATACCAATTCTTAGTAGTTTGGGGATTAACTTTTGGATAATGGATTTTTGTAACTTGGAATTGTTGAGCTAATTGATTGATCTCATTATCGGTGTCGGATGGAGTAAAAGTAGGATCTATATCGAAGTGTTGATTTAGAACAGTAAGACCTTTATCTTTGGAAGGTGAGGGAGTATCTGGTACAGATAATTTTTTAAATAGTGTTTCAATAGCCTGGACAGTAGATGATTGGTCATTTGTAACTAAGCTAGGACGGTTGGATCGTTTACTTGGTAAGTTGAGCAAAGGTGCATCTAAAGGTTGTTTAGATGATGAGATGTGAACATATTCTAAATTGGTTTCAATTTTGTCTAATTGTTTGCCAATCGTATTTAAACATTGATTAGTATAATTATTTTGTTCAATAACCTTTTTAAGTTCATTATCATCATTACTAGGTAATTTAAAAGGCGAAGCAGTGATTTCAGATCCTTGTTGAGTAAGGATAATCTTCTCTAAGGGAGGATGACTAGAGCTAACAGTAGTGGTAGCAGAAGTTTTCCATTTATGTTTAGTAATAGTATTAAGTTTTTTATAATATTTTTCTTCATACTCAAGTAAAGGTAATTCAAAACCATATTGAACCATAAAATCATACCATTCCTGGGAAATGGTAGACATTTGAGCAGAGGTATATTTAGCATAATAAGCATGTCGCTGGACGCGATTGGCTTTAGTTTTGAAATCAATAAGTAATTTATCCAGATTGGGAGTAAATTCTTTTTTGATTGTCAATAATTGGGGATTGACGGGTGGTGTGAATTCTTCCATATCTGTTTGAGTTGGAGAATGAGTGGAATGAGCTTCTTCATCAGGGAAATGAGAATGTGTAGAATAAACAGGTTTACTAATTTGGGAAGTTGAAGAATTATCAATTCCTTTTAATTTTGGATTAATTGTAGGACCTGTAGTTGGACCAAGATTTAATTGACTGTTTTTTCTAAATAGAGGAGTGGTGAATATTTCATCTTCAGTTTCTATTTCACTAGGAACACTGGATGTACTATGTCTCGAGGAGTGGCTGCGGTTAAATCTAATGTGAACAGAACCATCATTAAATTGTCGAATATCTTTAATATCTTGTTCGGAGGATTGTTGTTGATTGTGCTTATAATGTTCATTAATAGTAATCCATTCATCAGGTAAATCAATATCTTTCCATTCAATCATTTTAGGAATATTAATATGTGATTCATTTTGACTACTACTTTGGATAAGTAAAGTTTTATCTTTAGGTGATTTATGCAGAGCATGAACATTTAAATTAGTTTGCATGCATTTATAGTGAACACGATAAATTAAAGCAATATTATGGGTTTTAGCCATCATATTAGTAAATGAGCCATGTAGTTGAATATTTAAAGTTAAAGCATGTAAAATATTTGGATCACGTAAACTTAGTGTAAAATCAGGAAAACAATTAAAATGTACTGGTCCTTTATGAAGACCAGTTTCCATCATACCCATTATACTATCATTGTAATTAAGAAAACGAGCATCTCTTAAACATAATAAAACAGAAGTATTTTTACCAACAGGAGTGAGTGGATTGAGACCAACTTGAATTAAACCAATGTGAATAAAATTGTAACCATTATCTTTGTGTCGTTTAATTAATTTAGTATCAAATAGCTGGCAGGTTTCCCTAGGTTTTTCCAAAGCATAAACCTGTTCAATTGTTTTCACATGTAATGCAACTTTAAAAACATTCTGTAAAAATGTGGTTTTATAAATTTCTTTGATCTGTAATTTTGGTATATTCCAATCTCTATTAAATTGATCATTTTGTATTTCAACATCTTCTTCATTAAGTACTAATCCTTGATTAGGTATTGAAGGCAAAGTTGTTGACCTAGAACTGACTGATGAGTTACTTCTAAATAATCGACTCATTGTTCTGTTTAATTAATCAGTTTTACAATTACCTTAATACATACCCTATTCTTGTCAAGTTACCACAGACCAAGATGGTTTCGTACATACCCTATCCTAAATGTCCACACTGCCTAACTCTAAGGACTTACCCCGGACAGGAAATGGAAGTGGGTGACAAAAACCAGGTGGATAACAGACTGATCTCGTGGGTGATTAAGATAGAACCGAAAACTAGATTAATCAAATAAACAATGGAAACGATTAATTGGAAGAAACTAAACAGTTAGAAACAGGATACAACATACACGTGGCTCTGATACCAAGAACGCGGAAGCAGCACATACATGAAGAGAGATGGATTACGAAATCAAACATGAACTAATTTAAACACAGACTTGGAATAATGCATAAACCAAAATATAAAATTATTGGTATGTAAAACCACAAGAATGGTTTCGTACATACCCTATCCTAAATGTCCACACTGCCTAACTCTAAGGACTTACCCCGGACAGGAAATGGAAGTGGGTGACAAAAACCAGGTGGATAACAGACTGATCTCAAGGATGTTTATTTGATTAATCTAGTTTTCGGTTCTATCTTAATCACCCACGAGATCAGTCTGTTATCCACCTGGTTTTTGTCACCCACTTCCATTTCCTGTCCGGGGTAAGTCCTTAGAGTTAGGCAGTGTGGACATTTAGGATAGGGTATGTACGAAACCATCTTGGTCTGTGGTAACTTGACAAGAATAGGGTATGTATTAAGGTAATTGTAAATATACATCCTTGCAGATTACAATTACAATTGTAAGTGCAAGTTATATTTTTATATTTTTAATTTTATAATAAATAATTTATTTTATTAATAAATCATTAAATCAATTAAAAAATTTTAACAATGTCAAAATTTTATTTTAATTGATAATTTAGATAATTTAATTATTGTATAGAAAAGCAATTAGAAATTTTATCTTTTTAATTAATTATGTTAAATAAAAAAAATTACTACAATAGAGTATTTATAATTTTTCAAATCACAAGAAGAAATTCATAATTTAAACAAATCTCAAAAAGTATAT
>JAXFYN010000953.1:0-71783 GCA_036172215.1 Camellia granthamiana
ATTTGATCTATTTCCCCTTTCACTCCATTAACTTGAGCCATCATTCTCTCCTTTTCCAAGGCAATGCTCTCTCTCAGAAAATCCTGGTTTGATGCCAGACTTAGAGACTCAACAATTCTTATTAAATGTTCGGAGGGAGGAACCATTCCTTTTCTCTGACTTTTAAGAGCCTCTTCTATGCATTCTGATATTCTTTCGAACTTTAAACATTGAAGTTCCTGCATGCAGTGCTGAAGCAAATAACCAGAATTTAGCTGTGCACTCGGTACGGTCAACAAACTGAGAAATTGATGGCTATATAACAAGTACTCAAAACTAAGAGATTTAAAAGAGTACAGAAAATCAAAAGTATAAGAACAAATGAAAGAATAATAAGTAATAATGACAAAGGAACTGGCAAAGGCAATTTAGTAACAGCAAACTTATCCCAAAAGAAGAAGAAAAAAATGCAATTTGGTGACAGACAAACAAAAGATGCAAGAAACGTACTCCAATTTCATACACACCTGAACACCAGTAAAAGTTGAAGTAGAGGGAAATGATTGTAACAATCTACATAAAATGTGACAAATCTCAATTGAAGAGCTTTGTATTTTCATCACCAAAGGCTCACTCTGCAGAACCTGAAACAATAAAGGGGCAAATGAAAGGAAATACATTGAATAAGTTTGTAAAAACTTAAAGCATAGTTCGGAGAACCAATGGTCGCCTTTTCTTTTCTAGCTGTTAATATTTAACTGACTTCCAAAGAAAAAGAAATGAAAAATAGGGATCTTAGAATAGTTGAAGGCCACAAAACTTGACCATTGTGCAATTTCAATTTTTCTTTTTCATTCAAAATTTCCAGTATTCATACAAAGCCAAAGAGAATTAAATGTTTTGTATATAGGTTGCTGTTAAATGTGTCTTCGGGAACAAACTGAACATAACAAATTTATTGGAAGAAAAAACCAGTATACAAATATGCCCAATGAAAAAATGTAAGCACTTTCTTTCCTTTATTTATTTATTTTTCTCTTTTCTTTAATTCTTTTTATTTTTTTTATTTTCTTCCTTTCAGCATTACTTTCTTGGATGAAATGAATCCAGAAGGTACTCACACTGTAAATTTTGCTCATCTTCAAAGACCAACTCTCCATGAACTCCCTAGCCTCATTAACAGCTATATCCAGTTCTTCACACTCTTTACATAGGACTTCATCTGAAGGTATTGTATAATCAACAACATCATCGAGCACCGGCTTCAAAAGCTTCAACAAGCTGGCTACATTTTTGTAACTCTTTTGAGTAGGCATAGCCTTTATTGTTTGGCAAGAAACTAGATGAATGAATCGAGAAATGCTGTTAACAACATATCTTACAGATTTTGTATCCATCTGACCTGTTTAAATACACAAAAAGACACAAAATTAAAACCATCAAAACATTATTAGAGAAAAAACATAACAAATAAACTTCAATTGTGACAGAATAACTGTTTATCATGTTAAAAGAGGCCTCAACAGTGCCTTGCTAATCATGCTAACACTGCGGGTGCTTTAGCAGTTTCAAAAAACAACCATGTCCTCTGTACATCTCAAGCCAACCAAATTCTGAAAACATGAACATATTCTACAGTCTAAACACTGCTATCTGTCCTATCATTTCTTCCTGGTAAGGAAAAGAATAACTAACTCATATTCCAAAAAAAAAAAAAAGTAAAACTTCTTCAGCTATTGTATATCTGATAATGCAGACATACACAAGCTACTGCAGACTATATCGGTAAAATTGCTAGGAACTATAAATATTGCAGGAAGTTATAATTTTGACAAAGCTAAGTTCCATCACATTTTAAACAGTTCTAATCTGGATAAACAAAAAGGTATACGAATATTACAAAATCACTTATATGTTCCCTTTATGAATGTGTTGCTAGTCAAAGATTGCCAAAAAAAATTATTTTGAGTATGCTCTACGGTTCTATAACTGGAGAAGGCCGACCGGAAACAAAATGTTAGTTGCTTGGAGAACACACCTTGAACGAAGAACCAATCAAAAGATGCCAAAAGGTTGTGGAGAATAAAGTATAGCCTATTAGATGTGTGAAAATCAGTAAAAGCAGACTAAGCACTTTGTATACAGCTAACAAGCACTTAAGAAAAAGAGCTAGTAAAATTTGTTCATTGCTGAGAGAAGGATCTCACTTCCAAACCAACATTATTAACACTTTTCGGGGAATGAAACATTTCTGAGAGAAGGATCTCACTTATATGTTCCTTTTACGAGCAAAAAACAAAACAAGGCCTATAGCTACTACTTACAAATTCTATAAAATCAATAATATGATCTAAGTTAGGCATAGCTCTTCCTCAAACAACCATACAAAATAACCAAAAAAATAACTTTTAAACCTATGTAAAGGCTCCTCAACTCCTTGAAAGGTCCTCCTATTTCGCTACTTCCAAGTAAGCCACATCAAGCATAAAGGGGCTAGCAGTCAGGCATCCCGTCTGTATTTCCAAACCCTACTACCTCCCCAACCATCCAAACACAACTCCTGCCACATTCTTATCAAACACCCAACTCACCCCAAATAAGGCCAGCACCAATTCACACAAATCTTTAGCCACCATGCAGTGGATAAGAAGATGATATGCCAACTGCCCATCACCCTTACACATGCAATACTAATTAACAAAAACATGCTGCCTCCTTATGAGGTTATCAATTATAAGATTTCTCTCTTGTGTTGAATTCGGTATAAAGATAACGACCTTAGATGAAGCCCCGACAAACCAAATACCCTTCTGAAGAAAGCTATCGCCTATCCTATATAAAGCCTTGTAAAAGGACTTCACTTCAAATTTTCCTTTCTTTGAAGACGCCTACCACATGGCACACATGGTCTTCATCTTCACAATACCTTGGCTACAATAAAACAAGGTGAGAAGATTATTCAATTGATCCACTTCCCAGTCTAGCAAATTTCTCCTCAGACCAACAATCCCAAAAACTCCACTACCTGTCCCTCTCATGTAATTTACCATAGAAGCTACTATGTCAATTGCAAGAAGGAAAATAGCATGGAAAGCCCTCTCAAGTGTCTCATCTCCACACCATTTACGGCACCAAAACTTCATTCTCTCACCCCTTCCCACCCTAAAGTTAACATGCTTCAAAAACTCCTCCCAAACTAGCCAAACGTCCTTCCATGGCCCTCATCACCCTTGAGAGATGTTCACATCTAATGATATTTAATCATATTAGAATCCAATAATATAACTTGACACATGTAAGTTACATTATTGGATCTATATATTCTAGTATGATTTATTTAGATCAGTTTTAGAAGACAAAGTCAAGTTTGTAAAAGGTCTAGTTTTCAATTTTGGAGTCCAAGTCTGAGTTGCAATTTTTCGTTCAAACCAACAACTATAGCACACAAAAAAAACTCAAAACTAACCCAAGTTACTGTTCACAGAGCTCAAAACGGCACACAAACATCCTCTAAAACCTTGTCTTTTCATTCCTTACATCATAACCTTTTGTTGCCACATATAAGCCCCAGAAACTTCTGTATTTTTACCACCCTTTCAATACAAAAACGGTTAATTTCAACCCTATAGCTAGAGCTTCTTTGTTGCTGTGTCAAAGGAGTCTTACTTGTAACCCTCCTACATCATTCTTGAGTTACTGAGAGATGATGGGGGTTGGGGTGGCTTTTACACAAATATATAGTCGCTAGTTGTGATCTGAAGCCCACCAAGGATCCAAGAAAATGAAAAACAAAAATAAAAAACCATAAATCAAGACCGTCAAATCATTGCTTGCTTCTTAAGGTACTTCAAAATTAGGTAATCATCTGATTTTAAGACTCCTTGCCCTCCCTGTGGCACATCAGCTGTATAAAATTTCCACGGTTGACTGGTGTTCAAAATAAGTAGAACAACAGATAGTGGGAGCAGCCTATGAAACAAAAAGGAATCTCAATTTCTTCACTATTTTTACTACCAAAAGCAAGAAATGATCTTTCGATGGAGCTTGCATTTTTGGAGAGGTCATTTTTGTGACTCAAACTCATGCCACCAAAAAGCTAACGGCAAGGTAAGTCTTTATCATTGGACCTAGCCGCCCTTTACAAGACAAGAGTATTTACTCTTTTTGTTTTCCTTAAAAATTCTATGCAAACAACAGAATTTAACAGATTCTAAAATTTTGGTAGCCAGACTTTGGTTATGTGCAAGATGGGAATGAATGACTTTGAAACTGAAACAACCCCACAGGAAACATGAAGATAGAAGCTTTAGTAAATTTTAACCAAACTTTCACACCATTTTATAGTAGTGACATTTAACAAGGGAAAAATAGAAAAACACAGAGAATAAAAATTTATAAATAAAATAACTATTTCAATAAGATAGAAGAACTCATAGATACCAAATTTGCAGAGGAACCATGTATTCTAATCTACAATGGATTTTGGCGTACTGAATCAACAACAATAAAGCCCACATAATAAGTACACACATGTTTCCAGTAATGGATGCACCATGACTCATGAACCAGAATTGGGTTGCCCATTAAAATCAGCAATCTTTAACTTAGTATTGAGTGATTGATGTAATTAAGAAATTAATTCAACGATCAAATTCTCCATATTAAATTCTTATACGAGAAAGATAAGCTTCCAGGGTCTACTGTTTGGTAAAAACCAATATACAAAAAAAAAAAAATTTAAAAAACATATATATACAAAGGAAAAGAAAAAGGAAAAGAAAAGATGAAGAAGAGAAGACAACAAATTTATAAGAATTTGAGTACCTGTTTCATAACCCAATTAGCTCAACTACAAGCCTGACAAAAAATTTGACACTGAATTTACCATTATTGAAACGATTTCTGCTTTTAATTGCTCAAAATAAGAAAGTCCAAACATGTTCCAAGATAATTGAACCCACTCCATTCAAATGGTTGCTCAAATTCATGCAAAACCCACAAAAGCTCTTCAAAGCAGAATTCGAAAAGAAACCCTCACTATTTCCATCTCCTTCCCATCAAAATGTTCCAAAAAACATATAAAATTTCATCACAGAACTAACATTTTCATCAGTAAAACGACAAAGTTGAATAAAAAAAACCTGGGTTGTTGTGGCATGGGCTGGAAGTTGAATTCATGAATAGATCTTGATGAAACCCACAAACCCACAAAACAAGAAAAGCCCTTTTAACATGAAAAATTCATGGCAATGATTAATCTTTAAGAACCACTGATACCCTTTTTCCTCAACATTTTTCCTGTGAATTCTGCTTAAAAGTGGTCCATTGTAGAGAGGGAGAGAGTAGCAATTACTGGGTATAGAATTAGGGAAACAAAAAGAAAGAGGGTTGAAATTGTGGGACCTCAATATGCCTGTTTTTTGGTGATAATAATTAAATTATTAATTTAGTATTTAATGACACAGAACAGAACATTGATTAATGACAAATGAAAATTTTAATGAGTCAAAATCATGATTAGGGAAGCGAAAGTCAGAACCTTTTTGTTAATTAACTGGTGAAACGGAATGATATCGAAGAAGATTGCAGAGTTGTATCGGCATTGGTTTCCAGATGTAACTTTACCTTAAATGACTAATATATCCCTAGTACTTCTAACAAATGTTTGGTTAGTGTCTCCAATCCTATACCAAAATTTTCATTTAAATTTAAATTTGTTGAAAATGAAATTCAATTCATTCATCAAATGAGGGATCACCTAAATTCTTCATCAAATTTTAAAAGATTAGAGATTGGGTTTTTTTTTTTTTTTTTTTTGGGTTGAAATATGGATTTTTGAGATAGGTATTCTTGAAAATATTTGATGAAAATTTTGATTTTTGCTATTGAAGGGGGTTATATCAAATCAAGTTGTTTTTATCTAAATTGTTAAACAAATTTGACCCCAAATCAGAGATGCTCTAACAAATTAAAAATTGATAAAAGTACTTATCAGTGTTTATTTTCAGTTTTTTGAAAATTAAATATTTTATTTTTCATATATATTTTATTTTGTTTATAGTGAATATTTTATTAATTTTTAAGTAATTTTTTTACTTTTTTCATATGTACCTTAGACTATCTCCAATGGTTTATCAAATCCATCATCAAATTTAAATTTAATAAAAAAGTGACTTTTTGCTTCTCCAACAATTCATCAAATTTAGAATTTCACTTTTCCTTCATCAAACTAAGGATCAATGTGTCTTTAATCAAATCACTATTTATTGTCGTTGGATTTTTACCATCAGATATTCTCTCGAATGACCACCTCAAAGGAAAAATTTATGAAAAAAATTGCACCTCCTGGTCGACCACCTTAAGGTAAAAATTTATGAAAAAATTACACTGGCCAATTGGCCGGCCAGTCGTCCGGCCGGTTGACTAGTGGTCAGATGAAATAACAAATCCTTCTATTGGAACACTTGATATCAAAGGAAAGTTTTACTCAAATTTGGTGAAAATTTTGATGCATAGTTGGAGATGTCCTTACTTAGATGTATCAAAATAGTAAAATATTTGTAAAAAAATATTTTAAAAGATTAATAAATGTGCAAAAAAATATACTAAAATTTTGTATATATATGTTTTTTTTGGTATTTTTGGTATTTAGTGATTTTTTTTAAGATTTGTTTCACAAATATTATAGTACTTTTTAAGTGTATTTATATTATATTTGTCTAAAAAATTTTAAAAAATGCTTAAAATATTAAAAAATCAATGGAAAAAAAAGAAAAGAAAAGGAAAACGAAAATAATAGAATTTTTTGAAAAGTGAATTTTGAAAACTGAAACCAAACAGAGTATATAGTAGCGTTTGGTTTAGTTTTAGAATCATGATTTTAAGAATGAAGTTGTATTTTGAGTTTGTGAGTTGTTGAATCATGATTTGAAAAGAAAAAATTTGTTTGGTTATGAGTTTTGAAAAGAGTTTTGAATTGAGTTTTGAATTTTTGAAATAAGAAAAATAGTTTGGTTATGAGTTTTGAAAAGAGTTTACAAAATTTAATTCAAAAACTTATAACTCATAGCCAAAAACATAACTCAAAACTTTATTGAAAATCTTATTCAAAACACATAATCAAACTCTTTTTAAAATTCAATTCAAAAAAATAATTATTGAAAAAAATAATTTTTTTATCTAAAAGATTCAAAAAATTCTGAAAACATTTTTTATTTAAAATATTAAAAAATATATATTATTTTTTATTTAAAAAATATTTAACTAGTGCTTTAATATTAAAAAAAATATAAAAACAAATTTTTTTTTTTTCAAATAACAGGTGCCAATTACACCTCAAAAAAAAAAATAAAAAAATCACTATTTCAGTCAACCGACCGAACATCCGAGCAAACGACCGGGTAGATCCAAAAATTCAAAAGCTCTCTGGTTATTGAATATGTTTTCAAATGTGCATTGAAATATGATTTGAAATTATATTTTGAAAATTATAATCATACAGAAGGTTGAAATATGAAGGTGAAATCATGATTTCAGAATGAACCAAACAGAGCCGCATGTTTTTCAATGGGTCTGGCTTTGGTCCAGTCCACCATCGGACTGGACCGTGCTGTTGGGCCCGTGGAGGCCCACCACGGGTCCCGTTTTGAAAATCTGAACCGTTCAATGTGTAAAACTCTTCGAGTACTATAAGCCTGTAAAAAATCACGTTGATCGGATATCGATAGCTATGTGATCAAATCAATTTTTTTGTCAACCGTTAATTTATTCACCGCCCATTTTTTTTATACAAAACTGATTTGATCACATAGCTATCGATATCCAATCAACGTAATTTTTTACAGGCATATAGTACTCGAAGAGTTCTACACATTGAACGGTTCAGATTTTCAAAACGAGACCCGTGGTGGGCCCCCACGGGCCCAACAGCACGGTCCAATCCAATGGTGGACTGGACCAAAGCCAGACCCTTTTTCAATTATCAACTTATCTAGACTTTGGATTAATGATTTGAAGGATTTTGTAGAGGAAAAAGAAATAAATTAGGAAAAGTAGCAAAATTTTAGCTCATATTTCATTCAATTTTTCTCTCATTTTTCTTTTTTTTCGAAAATTTCTTTTAAATCTCGAACTAAACACAACCTTAAGCGATTTATGTCTCATCAACAATAAGTAACAGTTGTATCAAATAGTATGATATTAATTTCCTAATAACTTGTGCCTGTTTAATATTACTTGTTACTTTATTTTATTTAAATAATAAATGTCACTAGAAAACATTGTTCATTAAAAAATACTAATGATTTAAAACCCGAAAGAGAGGTATTTTAATTTTTACTTTTATAACAATTTTTGCTATTCACAAATTGCCCCAAACCAGCTTATTATGTGTAAGAAAGAAATTTGTAAAGAATCTTCCTAAAAATATTAGTTAAAAAATTTTAAAAGATACTTTGTTAATAAAATCTAATTATAAATGGCGTTAAGTGCAATTTATAAATTTATGTCCACCTCTCCACACCTAAAACAAAGAAGGAAACAAAATAAATAAAAAATTCATGTCTATCCACCAGAAGGGATATATCCAGGGTATTTTTTTTGTCCACGATTGTTGTTTTTTTTCATATTCTTGATGTAAAATATTTCTTTATACCAACCTATAAGGTTGGTTTGGGAAGTGATTTTCTTAGCGATTTTTAAATTTTTTAATTAAAATATGAGTTAAAAAAATTAAAGTGTTTGGAAATATGTTTTTATTTTTATAAGAAAATATGTAAAAAAATAATGAGAATGATTAAAGTGTTTGGAAATAGTTTTTGTTTTATGACTTTTTGATTTTTTATTAAAGTGATTAAAATATTATTTTTGTTTTATGACTTCTTTTATTTTTTTGATAGATTTATAGTTTTTTTAGCTAAATTAATCTACTGCTAACGATCCCTTAATATCTCAAATTAAGTTTATTTTCATAAATCTTAAAAAATAAATAAAGCAAAAGAAGACAACAAAAACAAAGAAGGGAGGCCGAGGGCCAAAAAATTAAATCAGATGAGATATTTATTAATTATAACATTAAAATTTTTTATAAAAATATTTCAAATAAATTTTTACGATTGACTTTAACAAAGATATATATATATTATTTATAATTAGTGTATCATGGATAATATAAATAATAAAAAAAAGTCATGGATATAAGTTTAAAAATAAATTATACAATAATAAAATGATTTTTTATTCAAAATTTTAGTAAAAATTCAATATAATATTAATACCACGTCATCATTGATATATGATATCATCATTGATATATGATATCATCAACCAATAGTAAAGAAACATATACAGGATAAACCCCACATGTCAAATGTAGCTAATAATTTAATAAATTTCATATTTTCATTGAGATTAATTATAATTATATGTCAATAATGATAGACATCACTATTGTATTGAAATTTTCATAGAAAATAATATCACTATGAGTTATCGTAATATCTTTATTTTCAACAAAAAAAACAACCACTGTTATTATCATAATTTTAAAAATGTCATTGATATTTCACTCTAAATAATATTTTATAATTTTTTTATTTGAAATATTTTTTTTGTATTTGTAAAAAAAAAAAATTATTCCAAAATTGGGGGGCGCATGACCCCCCAAGACCCACTGTGGCTCCGCCACCGGACACATAACCATCTTATATAGATGAATTTGGGTCAATTATAAATATATTTTTTGAGATTTGTTTAAAATATTAATTATTTTTTTATAAGTTTGAAAATTACATCATGTCCCTTAAAATTTTTAATTGTATAACAAATAATCATTTTTTATTAATCAACCATTAATCAATTAATAATATTTAATAATATTTTTAATTAATAATTTTAGTAATTTCATTCTTGTAATAGAGGATAGTTAGATTTTTTTTTAATTAATTCTATTAAATGACAAGTTATAATAAATGTGTATTTATAATTTTTAAAATTATAAGAACCAATCTATATTTTAAGAAATAAATAAAATAAAATTTGTCAACCATGGTTAAAATCATAGTAACTAGAGCCAACAAGATTTTGTATTCAGCTGGGAATTTTTTTATTTTTTAATGGCTTAAAAGTAAATGTGACTAAAGTTAACATTGAAAAGCAAAGGGCGAACAAAAAGGTAAAAGTTGTAAAGAAAATGCTTTGACAGCAGCAAAAAATAAAGAAAAAAAGAAAAGAAAAAGAAAAGTAAAAGTTATAATTATTTATATCATATGGATGTTGAGAGTGACTTTTTAAAAGCAAGTGTGAAATGAAAGTTTTGCTCAGCCAGAGAGTCAAAATCACTGATCCACTCTTGTAGTTAAGAATGCATAAGAGATTGATCAGTAGATTAATAAAAACAACAATGAATCATCCTCCTTTTTCCATCACCCCCTTTGACCCCCTCACTTTTTTATTGGTTGTTTTTTCTTTTTCTTTTTCTTTTTTTTCCTGCTCCTCCAATCACTCCCTGACACATGACAAAGGAGGTGAGGGGGTGACCCCCAAAAGGGGGTCTCCAGTATTATTCTAATAAAAATGAGCCTTTACTTGAAGCATTTTTGTATTGGTACTATTGAGTTAGAGCAATATTATATTTATCAAATTTTGACTCGGTCAAATCCTTTGAATTTGTACATGTCGGACATTCGACTGATCATCTGGAAATAAGAGTAACAGTCGCAGTTGATAATGATGACAATTGCAATTGACAAGAGTACACCAGTCATCCAAGTGATTGTTTAACTTACAAAATTCAAACGATTCTAACGAGTTCAAATTTGGTGTATGAATAATTTTTTTTTGAGTTATTTTACCTAAATGTTTACAACAACCATTGAGGTTTTTTTTCCTTTTATGTCACTTCCTTTGTTTTGTTGTTTGAGTTTAGCTTTTTGTTTTTTTCCGTTGGTTTAAATTTTTATTTTCATTTTTTTAGGAATAATTATCAATAAGTCTATTGATTGGGCTTATTTATTTGTAAATCTTAAATATACTTTTATTATGTATTTGTCTCTCATCTTGATACTAAGAAAATTTAGACTTTTTAAATGTGGTTTGTATTTGTGGAAAAATTATTTAATATTATTAATAATACTGATAAATTTATCAAAATGATAAATAATTAGGACATTTTGACTTTTGTTTGTAAATTTGGATTTATTTTAAGTTTATTTATATTTGTATTAAAATATGATGAGAGAAGTATAAGTAGTTGAATTAAATTTTTTTTCTTAAAAATATTTTTATAGTAATAAATTTATTACTAAAAATTCAATAAAAAATTTTGATAAATAAGTTCTATGGACCAAACCGACTTGTAATTATTCCTTTTTTAAAGGGGACTCATCATTTGAACCTAACTTGGCCTAGACCTACCCGACTGTGAATTTAGGCCTATTTTTAGTAATTAGAGAAAAAATAGTTTATTAACTTATTTGAATCATATTATCTCTCTAATTTTTTTTAGAAAAAATTGGTCTAAGATTCCTCCTCTACTTTTGATAGGAGGAAAGGTTTAAAATAATATATTTTGATGGCTAAGGTCCCTTAAGTTTATTTTAGGTTATAAAGTACCTAAAATACCCTTCTTTTATAACATAAATTTGTTCGAATATTATATTGTTGACTTCACGGTGGAGATTTTGGAAACTGACTTCACGGTGGAGATTTCGTCGGAGATTGCAGTAGAGTTGACGAGAAATTTGTTTGAATATTATACTGTTGATTTCACGGTGTAGATTTTGGAAACTGACTTCGCGGTGGAGATTTCGTCGAAGATTTCAGTGGAGTTGACGAGAAAGATTGCTACGATCGTGTAGGTGTTACAGTGTGTTGATTGCGTAGTTTTTTCGGTGGAGTTGAATCAGGTATGTTTTCGATGGAGATTCCACATGGATTTTGATTTTTGTTTTGAATTTTTGTTTAGAGAGAGGCCAGCTTGATAGAGTTGATTTTTATTTTTGGAATTAATTTTTCATTCTCTATTTTTTGATCAATTTCAAAGAGTGTTGATAGTGTAGTTGATTTTGATGTTTAGACTTCATTTTTCGTGCTCTGTTTTTCATTAACATGCTGATCAATGATAAGTTTTGTTCTATATTATTTCAAACCAGAGAAATTTCATTCTCTGTACTTTTGTTGGTATAGTCCAGAGAAAATTGTAAGTTTGTTATTATAATCCAACGAAAATCACAGAGAAAATTATAAGTTTATATAGACATATTATTAGAAGTTTGTAATGTAGATAGAATCTGAGAAAGTGAATGTAAGTTCATAAATTTCTCTGAACTTTTATTTATAATTCAAAGAAAATTATAAGTTTGTTACTCACTTTCAGTTTGTAATTCAGAGAAGATTATATGTTTGTAGAAAGTGAATATAAGATTTTGTTTCTCTGAGCAAAAAATTTTTTGTGTGTTTTTTCTTTCAGTTCATAAATTTCTTTTTGCTTTATTAGATGGACAATGCAGTATTTTTTGTTATCTTGAAGGTATATATAAGTTTGTAAATTTCTTTAGATTTTTCTATGAGTGTAATATTGCAGAATGACGCATAGAAAATTGTTAGCTTGTAATTCAGTGAAAATCACAGAGAAGCCTATAATTTCATAACATATATTCTGTGTGATTTTTTTCTATGATTGTGTTTAATAGTTAGTAGTAAATTTCTCAGTGATTCTCTCTGGATTCATTAAGTTTCTGTGATTTTATTTTTGTTATCTTAAAGGTGATATAAGTTTGTAAATGTCTCTAGACTTTTATTTGAATCTAGAGAAAATTATAATTTTTAGAAATTTCTCTAGACTTTTATGTTGTTCTTATGAAGTGTTTTTATGTTGAACAAATTATTTTTCTTGTTTTTTCTTTCAGTTTCGATGGACAGTGCAGTGTTGTTGCTGTGCAAATATGGGAATGATACTATTGTCATTAATGTTTCATGCGAATTAAATTTTGAGGAATTAGTTGGCATTTTGTGTAAAACATGGAAGAATTTGAAACCTGAGACTGTGTGTATTTCATATTCTATTATGGGCCATCTGAATTGTATGGTTCGAAATAATATTGATTTTCTGAATATGTTGAGGGTTGTTTGTGCACGTGGTGTTGATATAGTTGATGTTTCAGTTACGAGATGTAGTACTTCTGATGAAGAGGATGGAGTGGGGTCTAATTGGGTAGATGTTGTGGATGGTGAATGTGATAGGCTGGTGGATATTGAAAGGAATTCACTCTCTAAGTTTTGTTCTCACGAAAAAAAGGTGTTATTGTCAGCTGGTTAACGAAATAATATTACGAGTGTTGGACAAAAGTTTAAGGGTGGTGTGGTTGAGTTCCATACTTTTTTATGCAAGTATGCTATTGAGGTTGGTTTTCAGTTTACGTATGTTAAAAATGACAAGCTGAAGTTTACGGCAGAATGTGGATATAAGGAATCAAGGGGATGTATGTGGCGTGTACATGTTTCAGTTGAAAAAATAAATGGGTTCTTTTACATAAGAACTTTGAACAATGAACATACGTGTGGTGTGGCGATTCGTACTAGTAAACATGCTAGGATGACTTCCAGCTTAGTTTCTGGGCTGATACTTGAAGAGGTAAGTGCAAAACCTTTAACTCGTCCAGTGGATGTTGTCAAAGAAATGAAAGACAAGTATGGGGTCTCAATCAGTTATAACTGTGGTTGGTTGGGGGTTGAAAAAGTAAAATGTAGTACATATCGGGATTCTTGTTTGTCATTCGATCAATTATGGTGGTATTTTGATGAGGCATTGAAGAACAATCCAGGTAGTCATTTTGAGTTAGATTTTGAATATAACAAGCGTTTCAAAAGAGTGTTTGTGGCTTTTCATGCATGCATTGCTGGTTTCAAATATTGTTGGCCATTGGTTTTTCTTGATAGAACATTTTTGAAAGGACGATACAATGGAGTTAGGCTCGCTGCGACGGGAAAAGATGGGAATGAAGGTAATTATAAATATATCTAATTTTATCTAAGTATGTGAATTTTCTATACATGTAAGAATTGAGTGAATGTGATTTTTCTCTGACACTTTGAATTTTCTCTGGTTGTGGCCACTGTGAGAATTTTCTCTAGATTTTGTCAATGTGTGAATTTTCTCTGGATATTGTCATTGTGTGAATTTTATCTGTAGTTGGTCACTAAGTGAATTTTCTCTGGATATTGTCACTAAGTGAATTTTGTCTGGATGTTGCCAATGTATAAATTTTATCTGTAGTTGGTCACTAAGTGAATTTTCTCTGGATATTCTGATTGTGTGAATTTTCTCTGTAGTTGGTCACTAAGTCAATTTTCTCTGGATGTTACCAATGTATGAATTTTCTCTAGAGTTGGACACTAAGTGAATTTTGTCTGAAGGTTGCCATTGTGTGAATTTTCTCTAGATGTTGGCAGTGTCAAATTTCTCTAGTTGTTTATTGTTCTAATTTTCTCTACATGTGTATATCTAATATGCTCGTTCCTGTTTGTTTTGCAGGTTTTTTTCCTATAGCTTTTGCTGTTGTTGATGTTGAGAATAAAGACAATTGGTGTTAGTTCCTTAAACATTTATGTGAAGTATTGGGATCAGAGAGGGTGATAAGTTTCATATCAGATTGACTTTGCAGTATTGTGGAAGGAATTGCTAGGTTTTTCCCTAACTGCTTTTATGGATTTTGTCTTGAACATCTAAAGAGAAATTTGAGAGATAAGTTGTCATGTGGAAACACAAATTTGGTTAGGGAGACGATTGTGTCCAAGTTTTCAGAATGTGCATATGCGCCAACAAAGACATTATTTCATTTCAAGTTAAATGAATTAAAAAGTGAGAGAAGATGTTGTGAGTGTTTTCTTGAGAAGTTTACCATATGAAAATTGGAGTGATGCATATTTTGAGGAGAAACGTTATGGTGAGATGTATTCAAATGTTGCTGAGTCATTCAATTCATGGATACGAGAAGCTCGGCACTTGTTAATAACAAATTTGGTGGACATGATACGGTTGCAAATCATGAATATGAGGTCTGATAGGAGGCTGCTCTCTAATAAATGGAATAAAGTTCTCTGTCCTCGTATGGATAATGTATTGGAGAAGTCTTTCTTGGATGGGTGGACATGGAATGTGAGTTTATCATCTGATAATGTCTTTGAAGTGCATTGTTTTCCTTCGGTTATGGTTGATCTTGGGCTAAGAACTTGTTCATGTCGAAAATGGGAAATAAATGGGTATCCATGTCAACATGCTGTTGCTGTAATTTTTAGGAGTGGAAAGAATTTGAATTCATTTGTTAAACCATTTTTTCATACTGATATGTATCGTCAAGCATACTCGTTTTCGATTGACCTAGTTCCAACTGTTGAAAAACCTGTGTATAGCATTGATGATGCTATGATTTTACCTCCATTGAGTAAGAGACCAGCTGGGAGGCCAAAGAAGAACAGAATTGCTTCTATTGGAGAGTTTAAAAGGGTGATTAAGTGTAGTCGTTGTGAGAGTATTGGTCGCCATAATAAGAGGACATGCAAGGAACCTTTGTTAAATAGTTGAGGATAATACATTTTATTGATTGAATAATACATTTGATGATTACTTTTGTGTATTTTGTTTTGTGAAGTGTATTTTCTAGACACTGCATATAATAATACCAATCAAATTTATCTAGAGAAATTTTTCAATGGTAATGAAAGTGTGCATTGTGTTTGTTGATACATACTATAGGCAATGGGTTTGTAATACTAGTCAAATTTATCCAGAGAAATTTGCCTATGGCAGATAAAATTCTCTGTGCATTGTGTTTTGAAGCTTCAAATTCATCTAGAGAAATTTGCCAATAGTAGAGAAAAGTACTGTGTGTATTGTGTTTTTTGAATTTGATAATTGTTTTGTACTAACACAGTGCATTACAGATTGCATGATCATATAGGCACCCTCTTTGGCACAGTACAAGTTAAATTTCTCTGTGAATTTCTGGTAACTTCATACCAGTCAAATTCATCCATAAAAGTTTGCCAATGGAAGAGAAATTTGCTATGGGCATTGTATTTGTTGAAATTTGCATTGTGTTTTGTGAGGTCCAATTCATCCAGAGAAATTTGCTAATAGCATTGAAAATTACAGTATACATTGTGTTTGTTGAAACATATTATGGGCAGTCTGTTTATAATACCAGTCAATTTTATCCAGAGAAATTTTCCACTAGCAGAGAATTATCTGGGCATTGTGTTTTGAAACTTCAAATTCATCCTATGAAATTTGCCAATAGCAGAGAAAATTACTATGCGCTTTGTGTTTTTTGAATTTGATGATTGTTTTGTAGTAACACAAAGCATTACAGATTATATGATCATATAGGCATCCCCTTGGGACGATACGAGTTAAATTTCTCTATGAATTTCTGGTAACATCATACCAGAGAAATTTCTGCAGACAATTTTCTCTGTGTGGATTGTGTTGACAATCACAATAAAAAAAATATATATATTTAACCATTGATAGGTATGAGATTTACATTAGTAAAAAAAGGATATATACATATATGTCAAGCATCATCATTCCTTCAATGTATGAAAAAACAAATTGAATGGTTAATCCTAATTATATTGTATACATTGTTTTCCTTGCACTAGTTTCACTATTACACTTTTGGTTCTTCTTCTGGAGGTATTTGAACTGGTTCTGTCCATAACTGGCCAACTTCAGTTACAAATTTCTCTATGATTTCTACTCTCATCAACCTTATGTCTTGTGTGGACAATTTCGAGCTGATAGGTTCATGCTTGCTATATTGTCTCATTATATAGTATACAAAGAGGCCACAATCCAGACGGCATACAAATTATAGGTATGGTTAGTTTTAAGAAACATTCAAATCAGATTATCTTATTTATAGATGTTGTATGAAACTTACGAATCACTGTCTTGTTGTGGAGCATTGTTGACATACTCAAAGTCGTAATTTGTATTTTGTGAGTTTATCAATTTGAAAGATGGTTGTGATTGTGTCTCTCTTTCAAGGCAAGCTTTCAAAAAATTCTTCACATAATCTTGCTGCAAAAAAATAATTTTTAAATAACAGAGAAATTTACAGACAAATAAATGAGATTCTATGAAAATTATCATCACATAAACATTATGATGAATTAGAGAAATTTGCATTTGTTACCAATTGTTTTGCATCTTTGACATATTTGTCTTCTACATCATCCCTCATTGGCCTTAGTGAGTTGTAGAACCTCCATAAATTGTCTTGTTTGTCCAAGACAAGCAAGGTCCAGTGATTTCTATGTGTTGACTTCTCATTACCCCCAGTATTTATTGGGAAATGGAGGAACCTGTAGTTCCTCCATGTTGTTTCAATATGCTTGTCAAATAATGAGACTCGGAAAGTTTAATTTTCCGTCATCTTGATGAAATTTTGTGGTTAGAGAAAATCAAAAAATGGTTATGTTATGAGAAAGTTGAAATGACAGGAATTTAATAAATATACAGACAGAGAAATTTTAAATACACACAACTAGCCAGAGAAAATTAGACTAGTGACACAACTAGCTTCAAGAAGTATCTTAACAAGAGAAAGTAGTAAGTAAATTCCAGAGAAAATCAAATAAAAGAGTAGTAACATACTAAGCTCATGGATGTGAAAAAAAATGAAGTTGGTTGTTGTCTTTCTCTCATTTGGTCAGCAAAAAGGATCTCTCCATAGCCATCAATGACCTGAAAAATATCATTTATAATTGTAATATTGGTTTATAAAGGCTGATGGAACATTGCAGAGAAATTTTGATGAAAGACTTACATTGTTGGCAATTTCTTTTAGCTTTATTAGGTTTCCAATGTCTTCGAAGATAATGAGATTCAACTCACTTGTCCAGATTAAAGCCCTACAAGATGACAAAATATAAGTTAGTAAATTGTTGTTTGTTATCTTTTATTTTATTTGTTGTACTTACTCAAGTCCAGACACATTTGATATGTGCTGCAAGATGTCGTTTACATGATCTTTTATCAATCTTGAAACAGGTAGAGTTTGTGGAAAAACCCAAGATTTTCTGATGCTTGTTGGTTGAGGCAAGACGTACGCATCAGCATCAAGTACTTCTTTGTCTTTCGTGGTTTGCTCAGTTTGCTTTGCAGCTTGCTTTGAACCTCTAGTCACTTTCGCAACTTTGGGATATTGAAATTTTGGATCGTGCTGCTTTTCTTTTCTTTCTTTTGCCTTTAAATTTTTTATCATTGATGTAGGATCTTTTTTGACTGTAGACAGTGAAAATATCAGTAAAAGTGAAATTTCTCTGAAGTAACAGATGATATTTCAATATGTAAATTTATTTGATTCAATATTTTCCAGTTACCATAGACTTTTGTCTTTTGTTTTGGTTATCTTTGTGTGCCATTTGTTCTTGTTGGGCTGTAGGTTGTTGTTCCACTTGCATTCCAACTATACACAGTGAAAATCAAACAAGCTCCAAAAATCGAATAAGAAAATAGACAGAGAAAATCAAATAAGCAGTAGAAATCGATAGAAATAAGCAGCAGAAACTAATGTGTTCAGAGAAATTTAATTTCCAGAGAAAATTACCATTGACAGAGAAAATTATGATAAATAGAAATTTCTCTGAGTTATGTTGACACAAGGACAAACTTTTTGTGGCTCAAGATTTTCACTGACCTTGTGGTTGAACTTGTGTTGGTGTTCGGTATGGTTGTGTTGCTAGTTGGACAGATAGTTCTTGAACTTATTTATGCAATTTGGCATTTTCATTTTCAAGCTCCGAAATTGAATACCTCAACTGTTGAATTGTTTTTGTATCATCTTCTTTTTGAACCTCCAATATCCTTAGTATCATTTGGATTATGCTGTGTCTTTCTTGAAGTTCTGAGTTAAGTGATATCAAGGTTCTTATTACAATATCATTTTCTGCAAGTAATTCATTCCAATTTCTCTATTCTTCTATTTTAGATTTAGAAAGTGCCTTTAGTCTTTGACGTAGATCAGCAATTTGTGCATTCTTTGATTCATCAGATTCTTGAGGCTGATGCATTGTTGAGCCACAAATGCTATCACGATGTTGGTCTATTGGCTCATTATGTTTTTCTTTATGGCTTTCCTCATTGTTTTCTTCTTGTTGTTTAGATTGAGTGCCTTCATCTTCTTCTTCATTGTCTTCTTCTTTCTGCTCATTTTCTTCTTTTTCTTCTGCTTCTATTTCTTCACTTTCTTCTATGGTTTCTGCTTCTTCACTGCTTGCTTGATCTTCTTGTCCATTGCTGGCTTCGTGTTCTTCTATGTTGCCTTCTGCTTCTTCATTCCCTCCTTCTTCAGATGAATCTTGTAATGTCTCCTTGAATTTGACAATTGCCTTTTTTGATTCTTTCTTCGTCTTTTTACCAAGACAAAACTCCTCTGATGGGTTTTTGACTAGCTTCTTGTTATCTATCTGTAACAGGAGGCTCTTTTATTAGAGAAATGTTACAAAATTCACTGAGCGAAAAAATTGAAATAAAGAAAATAAAATTCATCTAAATGATACTAATGGGAAACAAACTTTAGAGAAAATTGTATGGGCCAGAGAAAATTACAGACAATGAGTTAATTTTATGAGGCAGAGAAAATTATGAAACAGACAACATAATTTAGATATCAAAGAAAATCAATCAAGGCATATAAGTTAATGTTTTACTATAATTGTGTCAGAGAAATTTGGATTCCGGAGAAAATTCATTAGAAGGGTAGAAATAAACAGTGTTAATCAAATATGCAAGGCACATAAGTTATGGGTCAGAGAAAATTACACATAAGGAGAAACAATTTTATGGGCCAGAGAAATTTATGAAACAACCAACATAATTCAGATATTAGAGAAAATCAATCAGGGCATATAAGTTAATGTGTTACAATTGTGGTCAAAGAAATTTGGATTGCAGAATGGCAAAAATAAACCATGGTAACCAAAGAAGAAACATAAATTGATAGTTCAGAGAAAATTGATCTCAATCAATCAAGGCACAAGGAGGGAAACAAACCAGTGGTCAGAGAAATTTTAGAATTTCACTGAGATTCCAGTGGCGATAGAAATCTAACTTGTCGAGGTGCAAGAGAGTGGACTGGTGTCTTTTGCAACTGTTTCGTCAAGGTTTGCAGGTTCCACTTAGCACATCTTGGGAAGTCAGTTGTGTTACTGTCTTCCGAGTCAATGATATTTGCATGTTCACATAGCCAACACTGTGATGAAAATTAAAGTAATTAAATTTCGCTAAATACACAAATTTGTAAGTATGATAACTGCAAATTTGAATGGATATTATACTTAACGGTAATGTAATGACACATCCCGTAACTTTTTCTAGAGTTTTGTGTAATACTATGATAGAATCAATCAATGTTGATGTGATTGCTTCTGGCTCATCACACTGTTTCATTGATTCAAGACGTTCCACAGACTTTATAAAAACCCACCCTATTGAATTTCCACTTGTTGCAAAAAATAGGGTGAGACACAAAAACAATGTAACAATGATTGCTACATCTTTGAAGTCGGTTGGTTGCTTGCCTTTCATTGCTTTGACCAAGGCATTTTTAAGAACTTGACCAAGGCATTTTTAAGAACAGGACCAGTGAGCCTTGTGTCCTTTTGAAATATTCTCCTTAGGAATGCAGATTTTGGCTTTTTAGAGTATCTTAATGACATGGCTCCTTTACCTCATTGCAAACCAAAAATCAAGGTCATGTCATTGGTTGTAAAGGTCAAGTTCTTTTTACCAACTGTGAATGCTTTTGTTTTTTCATTGTAAGATTGGATTATTGCAACTACATCATCATCAGATTTCCTAGATTTCCTCGGATCCATCCTTCTAGTGGTTAGAGCTTGGATCAAATACCAGAATGGGGTCTTTTGAAGCTCTACAAGTTGGTTTGAATTGAATTTAAGTGTTTGAAAAAAGGAGACAACAAATGAGAGGTTGGATCGGTATTGAATGCTGTAGTGAGCTCTCTTTCTTTGGAGTTTAACAGGTTTTTTCCCCCTTGAGCTTGAGTCTGTTGAAGTTGGGGTACTCATCTTGATGCTAGTTGCTTCATCACCTTGGACTTGTGTGTTTTGGCAAGGAGTTTGTAGTGTTTTGCTACTGGTTTTTGATCTTAGATCATAAGAAGACTGAGAGAGTTTCTGTTTCTTGCTTGGTGTTTCCGATGTTTTGCTGTTTTTACATTTTGTCATTTCTAGACAATGATGAAAACATACAGATGTCAACATTAAATCTCAGAGAAAATTGAACATGCTAGAGAAAATTGGACATGTCACAGAAAATTACACAAAGGAGAAAACTAATGTGGCCAGGGAAAATTATAAATGTTAGACAAAATTAGACACTAAAAATTAAATTTCAGAGTATTAATTGTTTTCCTGTGGAATACATCTAGCCACAAAAAATTTTCATTGCTAGAGAAAATCAACAAAGCATAATAAATATGGTAGAGAAATTTTCAATAATTGTTAAAATTATATATAGAAGTAAAATATATCCAGAGAAAATTGTAAAAAGAAACATATATCTAGCAAGCACAGAAAATGAATGACAAAGAAAAGTAAACATAGCAAGTCAAAAAAAATTTCCATTCCACAATTAGCAAGATAAAATAAACAAAGTAATGTAAACATGCCATTGAAAATTATACCACATTGAAACCAAGAATTGAATAAAATAAACATACCAGAGAAAATTACACATTCCTGAGAAAATTACAGATTCTTGAGAAAATTTCCATTCCAGAGAAAATTTCAAGTCCATAATATTGAAATGCTAGAGAAATTTATGTACACAACCAGAGAAAATTAAACATGATAGAGACACATAAGGGAGAAAAGTGATGTGGCCAGAGAAGATTATAACTTAGACACAGACAACAGAGTAATAGATATTCCAGAAAAATTTATAAAGCAGAGAAATTTATAAACAAAATCACAGAAACATGTTCAAGAATAAGATCAAAACACAGAGAAATAATTTTTTTTCAAAATAAACATGCCAGAGAAAATTCAAAGATGAAACATACATTCCAGTCCATAATATTAAAATGCCAGAGAAATTTACATACACAACCAGAGAAAATTAAACATGATAAAGACATACAAGGGAGGAAAAGTGATGTGGTCAGAGAAAATTATAAATACCAGAGAAACTTAGACAGAAACAAGAGAGTAATAGACATTTCAGAGAAAGATAGACATTCCAATCAAAAATACATATTACAGAGAAATTTACAGAGCAGAGAAATTTATAGACAAAATCACAGAAATATGTTCAAGAATAAGATGAAAACACAGATAAATAGCTTTTTTCAAAATAAACATGTCAGAGAAAATTGAAAGAAGAAACATACATCAAGCAAAAATCAGATAAATTCAAATGCCAGAGAAATTTACAGATAAAATCACACAAACATGTTCAAGAATAAGTTCAAAATACACATAAATAATTTTTTTCAAATTCATATAATTTTTTATTACGAAATTGAAACCCTAATTTATGAAAGGTTAATATAAAATGCAATTAACTGTGTTTCCAGAGAAAATCTAGTTATATTGTAGAAAAACTTACCAGAGTTAAGATGAAACTTTAATGACGAGCTGATATGTCCTGAGATGAAGATGCGACGTAACAAAGATGAACTGAGATGACGATGAACAGTGAAAACGGGGTCAAAGAAATTTGTGAAGAAGGAATGTGAATGATTTTTGTAGAAGATAACGAAACTCTAATGTCAATGGTGAAGATGATATTGAAACCCTAGTTCTGCTGTTCTCTTGTTCGTGAAGATAGTTGGATGCTTGGAATGGAACTCAGTCGTCGAATCAGTTTCGTCTCTGTATTGATTTTGTGAAGGGTATTTTGGTCCACGAAATAATTAAAAATGCGCGCCATATTGTTCAGGGACCTAATGCATCACTATTTTTTTTGGTTTCCTTTATCCTCTAAATTACTATTATCAGGCACCTTAAAAAAAATTATCTTTTTTTTTATAAATATTTTTTCAAAAGAAAAAATCAAAAAAAAAAAATTAATGTTTTTCTAACTTCCAAAAATAGTAAGTTGCTGGATCTGGGGCAGATTAGACCTCTTTCTATTCTCTTCTAATTGGCAAAAAAAAAAAAAAAATTTAAAATTAAAATTAAATTACCTCCCAAAACAGGAAGATTTATTAAAAAATATTTTTTCAAGTATTTGTATCCTAATTAATCCATAAGATATTCTTGTATTCCAATAAATCTTATTATTTGAACATTTAATCTATCAAATCATAATTCTCATATTTAAAGTATTTTATGAATATTTCTACCTTTACAAATATTTTTTGAACGGTTAACAATTTAGTGATGTGAACATTAATATTTTACAATGTGAATATTCACATTAATGTATGAATGCTCACATGTTCACATTGACAGTGAAAACATTCACATTGACGATGTGAACATTCACACTGTAAATATAAATATTATTAAGAGTATTTTGATAATTATGTCACTCATAGAATTTATTGAAATATAAAAAAATAATGTAGATTAAATGAAATATAAATAGATGAAATGAGATTTATGAAAAAGTGCAAAAAAAAAAAAAAACATTCAAAAAAGAAACTCTACATATGTAAACAACAAATGACAAAAGTTGCTAAAAAAATTAAATGTGATTCTGAAAATAAAAATTACTTATTTTCTTACAAATGTAATTTAAAGAAAAAAAAAAAAAAAAAAAAAAAAAAAGAAGCAAGCAAGATTGGTGTCAAAATATGCTCTTTAGTCGGTAGCTAAGTTTGACCTATGACTCAAGATTTTTTTAGCTCATTAGTTGCATGAATAACTTTCCGTGTGCGGCATATTGTCGTTTTATAAAGCACAACATAATATATATATATGTTTTTGGCTGGGACATAACATAATATATATATATGTATATTTTTAAATGAATGGGGAATTAAGAATTAATGATACAAATGATTATATATTTTTATCATTTTATCTTATTATGTGACATATTAATTGTAATTGTCAGCATTGCATTGAAAAAAAAATAAATGGTAAGATTTATTACATTATTATTATATTGACAAATAAGATAGTAAATATAATATGATATAAAAATATAATAAACTTAATGTTATTATAATAAGAAAAGTGAAAGTAATTATAAAAATATAAAAGAACATATCGATTGTGTTGTAATGCAAGTAAGGTCATTGTTTTTTTCTTCATAAATCACTTATATATCTTTTATAATTATTTTCATTTTTTTTCTACTATTTGACAAATCAAGTTTGTGTTTTAATGCAAGGTTTCTGTTTTTACTTCATCAAAATATAAAACCATTTGCACCACTATATTTTTACAATTGTTTTCACTATTTTACAATTCCCCATTAAATGAATGGTTTCCCTCTTCTTGGTTATGAACTTTGGAGGTTTTTCATAATGCAATATAGGGTAAAGAAACTTCCCATTGGGCGGTAATTAGGGTGTCTTATTTTTAGTTCATATTTTTAAATACTTCTCTAGAAGTATTTCCAACAAACTCCTAAAATAATCATATAGTTTTTTTTTTTTTTGATACAATAAATAATCATATTAGCTATTGTAATGGTAAATAGTCTCATCTTATTTTATTATATATTCAACAATTTACTTACTACAACAACTTTTTAACATTGCTTATCCAAATTGGCTATAGTGAAAGATTCTTTAGAAGTTCTTTAAACACTTTGTTTTGATGGGTAAGTAAAATAAAAAATAATGTTGAAAAAAAAAAAAAAAAACATTGGAGTTGTTCTAGTAGCTAAACTCAGATCATATCAGACACACCCAGTCTTCTAAAGACATTGTACTCATCGTAGTCTATTACACGAGCTTATATATCCTTTTTTTTTTTTTTTTTTTGTCTATTATAATTTATGAAAAGGCTTATATTGATGTTTTTATATGTGACATGTACGGAAGCAAGTCCATGTGCAGGTTTATGTCCTCTGGTGACGAAAATGGAAGTGGGGGGTGGTTGGGGGGTCATTGAGGTTGCAATGGTGGTTGGTGGAACTGTCAATTTCCATGCAATTAATGGACCAAGTGATTGCCTATTTTCCATTCCATCATTTTTTTTTTTTTTTTTGATAACAGAGTCCCTGGGCCAACTAATGATATCCCCCGGCTCACTTGTGGAGACACTATTTAAAATTAGAACACATGCCCCGTATGAACGGATTTGAATGAGCTTATTGAAACTGGTGAGTAAAGAACATGAGACTTAGTAGAGTACACCTCCATGCCCCAAGTTGTGTCCACTAGATCAACCCTTGAGGTTTCCATTCCATCCTTACATGCATAATAATACCAAAGGAGTTCTATCTTCATGCCAAGCCTGCTCTTAAATTAGTTCAAAAAACACATTTTGTTAGGCTTGTGTCACCTTATCCTTCTAAGCTACTTAAGCTTGATTAATATTTTTGAGAGGTTTTTCTGTTCATAACCAATTGATTTTAAGTTTGATATTTTAATATGGTATCGCTAGTTTTGAATTTAATACTTTAACAGCTTCTGTGACTATTGAAGCTTCCTTTGCACAGCCATGACAATGCTCCTTATCAGTGCCACTTGTAAACTTTGTAATCATCACAAACTCAAATATTTTTTAATCTTTGTGGAAGTGTTTCAATCATAAAATTATTTTGTACAAGATCATATAACTTAAGCCGTTAAATGATTTGGTTTTTGATGTATGTAGTCCTTACAACAAACCCAATACAGTAATAAACAGAGTACGTGCAACATGTATAGTGCAAAACCCATGAATCAAAAATAGAGCTTCAAAAAATAAATCACACCTTCATCACCCGCCAAACCCTGAGCGTGATATCCAACTCTGTTACTTTAAACAGCATAGAGCCTTATGACCTGATTTATCTTGGCTCGGCAAACAGGGCAATCCCCTTTCTTCATTTTTATCTCATTCAAACATGACATGCAACCTGCCATGTGACCACACGGAATGCATGCTCCCTCCACCGGAGCTTCCCAACATATCACGCAAGATGAAGAACCATCTCCATCTTTAGCTTCGTTTGTTCTAGAAGCTTCTTCGTCTTCCACATTAGGAATAGACAAGTCCACGGGTCTGAAATCAATCGAGGGATAGTGAATTGGGCCTTCGCTTAAAACATCCAAAGGACCCAGAGGAGCTGAAGGAATTGTATTGGTTGTTTGGACAGGAGGAGGAATATCATGTGACGTATGAGTAGTTTGAAACGGATTGTTAGTAGGCTTGGATTTGGGCCCACCCCATCCATTGTACTCTTCTTTAGTTGGCTCATCCTTCCATCCACTGCTGCTTGCTTCTGACGGTGGGGATCGACCGAATGAGCCCCATCCATTTTGCCTCGTGTCATTTGTAGTATTGTCCCAACCATTTATGTTGTTAGCTTGGAAGCTGGGGTGGTTGTTGGGGCAAAGCGGTAGTCCATCCTCCATAGCAGACTGAATTGAAGCACTTATTGCCATTGCTAACTCCGCTGCTTCTGCATCGACTTGACTTGCAATTGTTGGAGCTGAAGTTTGGGTATCATGTGGTACTGGGGGAGGCATAACCTGCAATACCAAAGCGCTAATCAATGGTGCACCCAAAAAAAAAAAAAAAAAAAAAAAGGAAATGCAATGAGAAAAATGAAAAAAAAGAAGAATTTCTTTTAGTTAAAAAATTACCAACTACGTAGAACAAAACAAAAGTTTGTCTTCAAAAGCTTACACATTCGAACTCAATTGTTGCATTCACATTCCACAATTTCATAAATTAGTTGGCACTAATGACATAATACCAAAAAGTTCAAGGGAGGAAATTGTTTGAAGTGAGAAAAAATTATAATTTCAGGAGATATCAGAATGAGGCATTAATGGTCTTGCATAATAAGCATTTTCCATCATTTCCTTTGAGCAGACAAGATTCTTATTTTTGTCTCACATTGTGACCACTTTAAATATAGAGACCCCAATATATATGTGAATCAGAAGCTTCTTTTAAGTTCAAGTCATGTAGAATAATGCCATTTAACAAGAAAAGAAACTTGGGAAAAGTTCCTAAATCATTTAACAGTAACTGCAGCTTTGCCATGGCATTTCCGATTTGCATATCATAGAATAAGGAAAGCAGTTGAAAAAGAAAAAGTTTCAGCACAATTTTACCCCATTGCTTAAAACTTTTTGTTTGTGACAAGAGCCTGAAAAAAAAAAAAAAATATCTACCAAGTGTGATGCTTTCCACACCCCACATGATAACTACCAAAGGATACAAATACGAAATCCTCTACTGGACATGATATGTAAAATGTACACAGCATAGAACAAAATTCAGACCTGCACAAACTTTATTTGAAATTGTACCTGCGGAATTCCTCTGCATGCATTGTATAATGATTGAATTTGATGTTTGTCGGCTTCACTGGCAGATGCAAACTTGTATCGAGTTTCTGGTATGGAAGAACATGATCATTAGGATATAAATGAAGCTTAGCAGGGACAGCCAGTCTTTAATATGGGAAAAGATTGCTTTCATTAATATGCATTATTTGGCCATGCACAACTAAGCATTGATAATATGTACTCTGTGGCCATGCACAACTAAGCATTTTTACACTTGAGCCATGCACAATTCAGTTTCTTCGTTCGCCAACTAAAAACTTAAGACCAACTCTTCAACTAAATCAATATGTTGTATGAGAAAAAATAGACACTTCTCCCTGTTGATAATTGGCACTCCAGACACCTGTCTGCATGTCATTTCCATTTGAAACTCACTTGGACACTTTTTAAGAAGTCCACTTTCAATTATCTAGGAGAAAAAGTATGCCATGCCTTTTTTTTTTATCAAGAACTAGTGAAGTAATTATGATTCCATCCCATGTCTTTTTTTTTATTTAGTGCAAAAAATACCAAGAGTACTGTTAAAACAGAATTGCTACACAAATTGAACACCAAAAAACATTTAACTTCCACCAAAATAACTTAATCCATTAACCAAGGTGCTCAAAATCTCAAGATCCAAACCACATTCTTAAGATAAGTAGATGTGTAGGAATCCCACATCTTGGTGCCATGAAGTAGTGCAAAACCTCAAATCAAGGTGTGGTTGGCAAAACCAAAACAGGCAACATAAGTAAACCTATTAGTCCATCTCTGCTGTACTGTGCATAAGTTAGAAGAAACTCTAACCATACATTTACAAATATATAACAGCACAAGGGATCTGAATTTTTTTCCCCCCCTTTTCTGACTCAAACCCTTTTTAATTAATAAAGTTAGAAAAACATATGGAATTTCCAACTAACAGTTTCAGTAAAAGGAAATTACGGGTGGACTTGTCAAATATTATCAGCACAGGATCTGATAGGTGGAATTTTGGTTCCTCAATATGAGCCTTCCACAAAGCAATAACTGTGCGAGGCTGGGCATCCTGTTCATTAGACAAAAGAACCACATCAAATAGCTACTAAAAGCGCATCAGTATAAATATGAATGCAGAATTTTGAATGTGTAGAACACAATATAATTTTAAAAGATAGACTACTAACTAAAGAATTAGTAAGCCAGCCCAGAACTGCCCTTGAGTAAGAAATAATTGTGACTATTGTACTGATAGCTTCACTATCTATAATTCAATACTATCCAGAAAGGGCTATATTAACATATTTTCAGCATGTACAAAGTAACTTATATACCATAATTTATGGTAGCCACAGAATCAATGTGCAGCTCCAGAGAACATTCTGGGGATGCACAAATTTATTGCTGTTGCAAGGGTAGCACCATAACAACTGACTAGACCCATTCATGAGGTGCTTTATTATTCTGCCAAAGAAGCAGGCAAATTGTGATGATCAATCTAGTATTGTAAAAACTGCAATGTACAACCTGAACAATGGCAACCTCACAATTGGAACAAAAGATCATCTCCCATTTTACTTTTTGCACTTTTGAACTAAAATTTCAGATGCAGGCGGTTTCATACCATTCAAATGGTATGGTAGAGAAGATCATGAATCTGACACATTCAACATATTAACTCACATAAATTCCATCACTTAAAGATTTACATTTTCAAACACTGGCTTTCCATTTTGTGTTCGCTTTGATTTTTTCCATTCAAATTGTAGTCCATGCTACCTTATATAATTTTAGAAGCCATCTTAATTATCAGGGACCACCATTGAGGAATGACCTTTTTCTAGTAAAGAAAAAAATAAAAAAGATAACCTGCATTAAACAAATGACCAAATGTATATGAATTCAATAGTTGGCAGCTAGAAGTACAAATCACCATAAAAGCATTATATGAATAGGGGAAATGCCCAAGGTAGAACATAGTTCCCTATACAAACATCTAATTTATGATGTTGCAGAAATAAAGATAAATATGATTTGAAGATTGCTTATTCTTTCAAAGGACACCAATGTCAATGAATTAAAAATGTGCCACAAATCTCATCTAGCAGCATGGATCAACCCCTAGAGCAAAGATTTAGAAACAAAAAAAGGTATTGAGTGGGGGAATATGATCTATGAATGAAAATGAAACAATACAACCTTTCTCTACCTAAAACTCTCCTAAAAAATATGAAAAACTGAAAGACAAAATACATTGTAACAACAAAGAATTCCTTTCTCATATGCTTGCAAACACAGAACATGTAACACCAAGCAAGTCAATAGAATAATATCTGCAAACAGCCGGAACTGTGGAATGTATTACACCTAAAGAGTAGACACACAACACCAATCCTAATACCAGAGTCCCAAAATATCTTTTGCAAGTATCTATGGAACAATGATCTTTGACTTTAACAGACACAATAGTACAAAATAAAATATTATCAAAAATAGAAATCCAGAATGTAATCCCGATGAAAGCTGACAATGAGAAACCTCTATACCTGCAAAGTAGAATAAATGACTAGCTCCAATTTCATAGGCTTCGAAGGATTATGGGACCCACAAGGTATAATGACAACCCAACTGCGATAAAGTAATAATCAGCATGTGCACTTATTGCTTTGCAGGAAAGAACACTTTAAATGGCCTTTAAAATAAACAGTAGAGCAGAGTCCATGTTTCTCAGTCTTCTGGCTTTAATAATAGTTCATAATGTAAAAGGCGGCATATGGAAACATAATATTATATGTTTTAAATAAATAAAAAATGAAGTTCAGACATGAAAAATTAAAGGCATGGTGAAAATAGAAACTGAAGAGTACACTGACATCTTCCTTGATAACAACTGTGGAGCTAATGCTTCAAGAAAGCCTGGACCATAAAACTCCCTTAGCGAGCCAGAGAAAAAGCAAAAGTGACTCTGAAAAGCAACAAACACAAATATTAGAAGTCAACCACATAACAGCCTTTGAATGCACATGAAGGATCTCCAACGACATAACTTTTGACATTTGTGAAGCTCAAGAATACCTCAATAGCACGAACTACATTGGTGAACCCTCTTAATCTAGCAACATTAAGTGGAGTTTGACAATCATCATTCCTCACTAAAGGATTTGCTGAAGCATCAAATGAAGAATAATGATTAAATAAAGCATAAGTAAATCCAATAGACTTGGCACATATAGTTAAATATTGAACACAATTGATCCGGTCCTTCACCAAAACTTAAGGTTGAAGCACCATAATAACCACATGTTTCTTTCCAACATTGAATCAATGAAACATACCTCCATGGGACAAAAGCAACATAACCATCTTATCCAAGCCTCTTTTTGCTGCATGATGTAAAGGAGTACCAGCATGACGCCCTGAAGAAAAAATTTGTTAGCATAATTTAGAACAACAATGGATCAAACTCACACAATTCCTATTTGATTAACCACCATCACAAAGAAAACTTATTACCAACAGATTAAAGAAATATGCAAGGAAATAAGCATCGAACAATTTTTCATGTTCTATGCATATAGTAATTGCCAAAGCTACAGATTGGAACAAGAACAACATTTTACATACCCGGACGGTAAGCATTGACATTTGCACCTAGTTCGATCAAAAGCTTGGCCAGAATGTATTGTTCAGCATTCATGCAAGCCACAATGAGTGGGGTCTTTCCTTCTTTGTCAATCCACTGCATTAACATGAACTCCACATCATTAATTTCAAGTGGGTTCTTTCCTTCTCTGTATACTTTCACAAACACAATATTAATGACTATGTTATAGTTCATGGATAAATGCATACAAAGACCTAACTCAATGGGTTCTACCCAATTAACTGCTATTAACTGATTTCGTGTGTAGACGATTTCATAATGTGTCTAAGGTGTCAACGTTAAGTATATAGGTTTGAGTGTCCAAGTAATGAAGATTAAAAATTTCCAGATACAACAGAATGTGTACTATGATTGGTTTCAAAATGTGATCATTGGTTCAATGGTTAAGACTTGGCATAATAACCTTGAGGTTATGAGTTCAAGTCTTGGGGCTATCACTTTGTGCATTATGCCAAAGGTTAGGTATATACTCAATCTTTCCCCTCCCAAACACACATTAATGTATACTAATTGGGCTGCATGATGATGTCGCATTAGTTAAGGACATTTTTTTTAGTGCTTAGAATGATCTTGGTTAGCCAGCATTTCAATCCTCTACATGTTGGGTACTCACTCAATGACTTGAAAAATAGGATTGAATTAGACAATCAAAAAGAGTTCTCTAAGGCCCTCTTTGCTTAGTAGGATTAATAGTGAGGGAATTAAGAATCCATGGGATTAGTTTAGGATTTGTTATCCTGCTAAATTGGTGGAGTACATCATCCCCTTTTGTCCATGTTCGTTTTGCAATGAAGCTCATATAGCATGCCGCAGGAGTTGCTTGAGATCAATGGTTTCCATATTTTTGTTTTCCAATGTTATATATATCATAATGAGCATTAGGTCCATTTGATTGCTGAGAAGTCTGTATTAATTTGTATTGATACATACTAAGGACCTACAAAATAAACTGTTCGGATCGAATATCGAAACAAGACTTGTGCTGTCCTATCACGTTCCCCCAAGTTCAAGTTTAAACTCTAAACTTGAAGTCCAATCATTTATGTTTTCCAATATAACGTCCCTCGTATTCTTCAATAATTACCACATCAATAAATGCTTCATCAAACTAGCTTTAAAAAAAAAATTAAAAAAAATCATCGTTTCATCAAAATCATACCTCAAACCATTAAAGATGGATATAATTGTGAAATTGCAAACGCATTGCAGCGTTTGCAGCCAGAGCATATATATAGAGACAGACAGGGATGATAGATGTAAGGAAGGAATATAGTAGTAGTACCTCGAGGCCTGCACCTTGACTGCGGAGAGCTTTGATAGCTTCAATGTTTCCATCAATGGCGTTCTCATACAGTAACTCGTCTTTGGATTGCTGTTGCCCCATTCTATTCAATTGTATTCTCTACTTCTCCCTCCTTAATCTTTAAATTTACGTTTTATATATGCCCTAAGACTGTTTGATGACCGAGAAAGAGAGAGAGAAAGAGAAATTCCTTAGCAGAGAAGGAACCGCGGGAGGAAACTTCCAAGATTCTTTCAATGTTTTGGACTGATTCATATATATATATATATATAGAGAGAGAGAGAGAGAGAGAGAGAGAGAGTGAGTGAGTGTGTGTGTTGGATTTTTGTCTAGAAAAATGCTTGGGAGCACTAATTAGTGCTCCCACTAATTAGGTGGCAGTGGGTCCCGCCAGAAATGATGTGATGTTTTGGTTTTGGAGTTGTATTTTTTTTGTTTTTTTTCTATTTTTTTAATGCATTAGTGTTATTAGTGGTGATGTTTTTAGTGGGATGAATCATTGTTGTTTTGTCTATGCCAGTTGACTTTTTTTAGAGGTTATTGTTGGGGTAACTACGACTCAGGTTTTGTACGATCAAAAATAATTAACAAATGGTGGTGGATTCCTTCCTGCCAGTGGATGGAGGTGCTGTTCGGTCCATATAGCTTATACCAATGTTTTAAAAGAGCAATGATACATTTTTTTTTTTTTTTTTAATTTTAGAGTTGTAATTGAGTTCTTGAATTTTGGAGTTTCAATCGAACTCTAATGTATGTGATAGAAAATAAAAATAAATAAAATTAAGATCAAAATATCACATTATAGTAGCATTCTCTCCTATTATAACTCATTTATTAAAGCTTCCAATCATTTTTTGTTTTAGAAATTGAACCGATGGAATTGAATATTAGGATAACGTTATAAATATATTAAAATTATAATTAAATAAAAATATAATTAAAAATATTAAATTATTTTCAATATTTTTCTTAATTTTTTTATTAAAAAATATAATAATATATTTTGAAATATTATTAATTTTAATTTAGGGAGAAGAAAAATTAAATATTCAATGTTCCTTTCATATGATTTTAGTTCAAATAATTTGATTGAAAGAATAGTAAAATTTTTGAAAGAATATCAAAATTTTAAATCTCCCTCCAATAATTTTGATTGAATCCCATATGAATTTCTTGAGATTTTTGGAAGAATTTTTTTCTTATAAATAGTTAAAGACTTTCATAATAATTTCAAGTTGATTCCTCACTAGTGATGTAAGAAAAATTGAAAAAACTGATCAAACCAATTGAACTAGACCAAATCGGCTATATTTGGTCTATTTTTTTAACAAGAATCGATTTGTTTAATTTTTAATTTTGATTTTTTTCAATTTTCAAATATCAGTATCGATTCAAACACTTTCTGCACCGAACTAAACCGAAACCGAAACCGATTATTTCAACATTTATTATATTTATAATATATATAATCTAATAATATAATGATATTAATAAGTATAATAAACTATTAACCTTAATTAATTGACCTTATCATTTTTATAACCTAAGTTTGTAAACTCTTATTATATATAATCTTAATTCAAACTCATTATTCTTGAAACTTAAGCATATTCTTTAATTATTTTTTTTTTGTTAATCTAAGAATTGAAAAACATTTATTAAATGGATGGATTCGATATGTTTGAAATGGTAGACAAATAACTAATTTAATATTTTTATATAGATTAGTGATTATATTTAAAAGTGACTCAAGTTTGAATGGTCCTAGACCGATTAAATCGCACCAAACCAAATCATTTCAAACGATTCAGTCGGTGCGGTTTGATGAGAGAAGTGGTTTGTATCGGTATTCAAAATAATAAAATCCACATTATCGTCTAAACACATAATAAAAATTAATTTGGTAAAAAAAAAAAAAAATGTCTAAATTTTTTCTTTTTTGATTTTACATAATTTTATCTTTGGTGGATAAAAATAATTTTTTAAAAATTCAAAAATATTTTTTAATGTTTATTTTTGTCAAATTAGTTTATATTTGATCAAATTGACGACTTTGCCCTCAAAATTGAGCAATGATATTTTCAGTTGTCTTTATTTGGAACAAGATTAAAAATTTAAAATCAATGTGTCACAATTAAAAAGTCAAGTATCAAAATAATACAAGCCCTAAGCTATAGAGACGGTTTGTGTAATTCACTCAACATTTAAGCTAGGTTTGGCATCCCCTAAAAAAAATTAAAAAGTCAAAAAGTCACTATCCTATTTAAGTCACATTACCTCTCTATCACATCACTTCAAATCTAACCCATATTTCATAAAAAGTAAAAACATACACTTATTTACAACATCCAAAACAATTCCTAAACTAACCCTTTGATTTTGTTGCGACAGTTGTCTGTCAATTTGTTTAAGCCACAAAAGTACACCATATTAATGGAAGTCTGGTCAAATCTTACAAACAAATCTAATAACAACATATATCACATTCCTTATTCTATATGTAGAGGCATAGATGGAGGAGGTTTGTCATCCAAAAACTATATAGGTCATATCCAAGCCTTATATAATCCATGTAATTCATCTCATATTCATTAGCCCGCAAAACTCTTTGCCTCTATTAGATTTTATTTAGTTCTTTATCCATAGTTGATAGTAAAAGAAAGAAAACAACATGGTAGACAAAGTAGTTGCCTCATTAGCATCTATCATGCTTGTAGTTGGCATCGTCATTGGTGTTGTTGTAGTGAATCACAATGGGAGCTCCAATAATGGCGATAATGTGTCTGCCTCCATCAAGGCTGTCACTAGCATTTGCACACCTATTGATTTCAAGGACGCTTGCATGAATAGCCTCAACAATGTCGCCAAGAATGAAAGCGCTACCTTAAAGGACTACATCGTGGCCGCTATTCAGGCCACCATTGAAGAACCTGTGAAATCATTGAAAGTTGTAGAGTCTGTCAAAGTAGATGCTTCCAAGGACCCTCGACAACACATGGCAGTTGAGGATTGCAAAGAGTTATTGCAATATGCCAATGACAACCTTCAAGACTCATTCTCAATGGTAAGTCATAGCGACTTATACACTATCAACGATCGTGTGTTTGAAATTTTGAACTGGTTCACTGTCGTGGTCTCGTACCAACAAACCTGCCTTGACCAACTTGAAATGCCCGAATATAAGACTCCAATAGAAAATGGTTTAGGCAACACAACTCAGCTCGCTAGCAATGCCATCAAATATCGTTGCCAGTATTAGCGACATTCTTCAAGCCTTCAACATCCAAATCGAGGATATCAATAAGGCCAACTCTAGCTCCAACTCTGGCTCTAGCTCTGGCACGCGTCGACTTCTTGAAGTAACTAAGGTTGGGCACGATAGGTATCCCACTTGGTTTCATGATAGGGATCGCAAGCTTGTCAATTTACACAATGAGGGCAGGGGAAAGGAAACAACACCTAATGCGATTGTTGCTAAAGACGGGAGCGAGCAGTACAAGACAATTTCTAGTGCTGTTGCAGCAATCCCAAAAAAGCGCTAAGGTAGATGGATCATCTATGTCAAGGCCGGGGTCTATAAAGAGGTTGTCATTATACCAAAATATCAAATGGACGTATTTATGTATGGAGATGGGCCGAAGAGGACTATTGTTACTACATCCAAAAATTATGCCAATAACATCATAACCAAGGGCACAACCACCTTCAGTAAGTCCATCAATCCATATTATTATATGTATACACAAACACACTAATCTTAGTTTCATAAGTTTCATCACTAGTGTTAGTTATTGTAGGGGGTTTTAAGGTTAGGAAGATGATTAGAGAGGCAAAACTATGTTAATGGTCCACTAATGGTGAAAGTGGCTGGAGAAGAGTAACAGCAACTATCTGGGAGTTGGAGAGTGTGTAGTTGGGTGAGAGTGAAACAAGTGGCTCAAGAAGAAATGTATGGCAGTACCAAAATGAACAACATCTCCCCCAAATCCCCAAAATTCCTCTATTGAACCTTGGGAAATGAGTCATATTTATAGGCTTTTTCTTGGTGCCAAGAGGACACCAAGTGGCCAAATAAAGAGAAGGCATGTATCCTAGAGGATCACATGGAATATTTTGCCTTGAGCCACTAGGCTGAAGGTGCCACGTGTCCCTCTGCATGTACTGTGTATTATCTGTTTGCCTCCGCAACTACCTTTTTAAGCCTCAGCAAGTGTAGTTGCAACAGGAGTGTTTGGCGTTGCAACTTCCTTTTGAGCCTTAGCAAATGCAGTTGCAGTGGGAGTGTTTGTCTTTGCACTTGCCTTCTCAACCAGAACCTCAGCAAGTGCACTTGCAGCGGTAAACCTTGCTGTTGCACTTGCCTTCTCAGTTCTACTTGACCAGTACATACATTTTCAAGAGTCCATTAGTCTGCTATCGACTATGTTCATGCTCACCTCAGCGAAGCCTCCATCCTTAGCCACCTAACCACAAACTCTCTAGCTTTCCAGGGCGAAGGCCACAACTAAGCCTGCTATCAGCCATGCCATGCCTTAGTACCAAGCCTAAGGAGGCTTCTTTAGTCCTGCTTGTGCGACTAAGGCAGGTCCATGACCTGGGTAATGAAAAGGAAGTCCCTTATGCTCGAGCTACCTTGCTCCCATCTTCTCAGGATCGCCGCGATAAACTAGTATCTCTGGGTCTGCTATCAATTCCAACCAATAAATCTTGGGGCCTGCTGTAGACACCCCATTTTTGACCGACCTTAAGACTCAGACGTCACCGGTTGAGCGCTCGGTGATGTTGCATACTGTGCTCGTTCAGAAGTCTCAGAGTCGCGGCCGCGTGCCCTGCCTCCGGACCTCCGAACCATCTTCTGTGCCTTGTCTCGGTTTGCGAACCAGACTCGGTTTTCTCTGTTTTCTTTCCTAAAGGAAGGGAGTGGTCCCGCAGATTATCTCCCGGTGGCCGTGAGCTACATTTCGTGGCCGTAGGCCATTTTGCCCATTTCGGAGCTCGGTTCCCGGTTTTCGGGGCCGTTAGGCCGTGTGCCTCGGCTCGGGACCGCCCAACCATCTCCGCTTTCTCCGATTTCTGGCGGAGACCTCTGTTTTAATGTTCCGAGGAACACTGGGGCCCCTGATGCCCACCTCGCAGCCGAACACCACTTCCGGTGCCCGGCGACCCTTTTTCGGGACCCCGAACTGCGTGATTTGGGCCCCGAGCATTCATTTTGCATCAGCCTTCTCCGGTTTTTAGCGGAGACCTCTGTTTTAATATTCCGAGGAACCCTGGGGCCCCTGATGCCCACTTCGTGGTTGTGTGCCACTTCCGGTACCTGTAGCCGGTTTTCGGGACCCCAAACTGCGTGTTTTGGTCCCGAGCATTCATTTCGCATCCATTTGCTCCGGTTTTTGGCAGGTATCTCTGTTTCGTCATTCCAGAGGACACTGGAGTCGCAGATACCCACTTCGCTGCTGAACACCACTTCCGGCACCTGCAGCCCATTTCCGGGATCCCGATTTGCTCGGTTTTGGCCCCGAACATTCATTTCTCATTAGTTTTTGTTCAAACTTGGCAGGTACCTCTGTTTCAACATCAGGAAGATCACTGGGGGGTGAGAAGCCAGCAATTATCCCAGATAACCAGTTTCGCTCCTCCAGAGCCCGTTTTGCTCACTTCCGGGCCAATGTTGAACACCCTAGGGGCATTTTCTTCCAACCAAAGCTACATATCTGTGATGAGGGCATCTGGGAGGACACTTTGGTATGGTGGTCGGCCAGCAATTCATGGTTTCATTTTTGGGCCTCTCCTTCAAGCTCTATGTTGTGACTCTTGGTTCAATGTTGCCAAATTCAAACCTTGGATTCTTGTTCTACACATCTTGGAGGACACTTTGGCATAGTGGTCGGCCAGAAATTCATGGTTTCATTTTTGGACCTCTCCTTCAAGCTCTATGTTGTGGCTCCTGCTTCAGAGTTGCCAGATTTCAACCATGGGGCCTTGTTCTACACACCTTGGAGGACACCTTTCTATACTGGTCGGCCAGAAAATCTCCTGTTCATTTTCTTGGGGTGGCCGGCCGGCCATGTAGGGTGGCTGGCCGGCCATGGAGGGTGGCTGGCCGGCCACCTTGCAAAAAAATACCTGGCCGGCCAGATTCTTGCTTTCCAGCCTGTCCCAGCTGTCCGGATATCTTTCAGCATATCCCGGGGCATCCGGGGATATTTCGGGAGGGAAAGATTGGGTGCTTTCCCTCCCCTTTTACACCCCATTTTCTTGCCTATTTGAAGGGCCCTCCCTCTCCTTCTTCAAGGTTGGAAAATTTTCCTTGAAGAACACATCTCCAAATTCCTCCATTTCCTTAGCTCAAAACTCCAAAAAAGCTTCAAGTGTCAAGGCCATTTCTTCACCAACCCTTAGCTCCACCATCAACACTACCACTCCAGCAGCTAGGAAGTGAATTTCAGAGGTTGAGAAGCTACAAATCAAGGCCAAGAATCAAAGAAAGACAAGTCTTCAAGGGTGAGTATTCAAAACTAACTTTTAGGGCTTTTTCTTGGTTCACTTTTATACTCTAATTGGTTGAGAATTGGGGCTCCGACCCCTACTGCTTTTGTGCTTAAAATGAGCCCCTCTACAACTTTGTAGAAGGGCTCAACCTCATTTGGTGTTTGTATACACTAGTTCCTTCAATATTCTTCAAGTTGGTAACATTTTTGCATGCTAAAATTGACCTATTTGTGTTGGTTTTTGGGGGTCCGACCCCTACTTCTTTTGTGCTTAAAATGAGCCCCTCTACAACTTTGTAGAAGGGCTCAACCTCATTTGGTGTTTGTATACACTAGTTCCTTCAATATTCTTCAAGTTGGTAACATTTTTGCATGCTAAAATTGACCTATTTGTGTTGGTTTTTAGGGGTCCAACCCCTACTGATTTCTTGCTTGTTTTGAGCCCCTCTACAACATTGTAGAGAGGCTCAACCCCATTTGGTGCTTGTATATATCACCTCCTTCAATATTCATCAAGTGTGCCACTTTTTTGCATACAATTTTGACCTATCTCTATTTGTTTTTGGGGCTTCGACCCCTACTGACTTTGGTCTTATTTTGACCCCCTTTACATATTCCGTGAAGAAAGTTTTGTCATTTGGTGTGTGCATTGCATGTCTCTTGTTATAGCATATTTGGAGCCTATTTTTGCATGGATCTTTTAGCATGTTTGTGTTCTGATTTTGAGGATGTCATCTTCTGCATATATGCTTATTTTTAGCTAATCTTCAATGTTGTAGAAGAAAGTTTGTCCATTTGGGGTTTTCATATATCACTTGTCTCAATACCCCTCTTTTGGCCACTAACTTTGCATGCTTTGTTTGATCTATCTATGCTTGCATTTAGGCCATGTTTATTACTGAAAATATTCCATTTTTGGGACTGTCTTGCTACTGTTCTTGCTGCCATGATCATATTTTGCATGTATAACATGGCTATAGGCCATTTCGGGGCTTAATTTCACATTTTCGGGATGAATGCATGCTTCGAGTGCCTTTTCGAATTGTTTCGGGGCTGTTTTCCCCTTCATTTAAGTGCTGAAATTCCATTGCCATGCTTGCATATCATTTCCCATGCCATTTGTATCATTTTTGCATTGCCTCGGTTTGCGTGCCAATGGGCACGCACTTCGGGGCACCTCATTTTTATCATTCCGGCGGCCTATGTGAGTGAGCTGAGGCCCTCTCATGTTGGCGTAAGCCCAATTCACATTTTCATGCTTGTATGCCATCGCCTCGGTTTGCGTGCCCGTGTGCACGCATTTCGAGGCACTTTGTCTTTATCCGACGGCATCCTATGTGAGTGAGCTGAGGCCCTCTCATGTTGGTGTAAGCCCATCGTTGCATTCCGTATGCCATTTCATCGCATATCATCGCCTCGGTTTGCGTGCCTGTGGGCGCGCATTTCGAGGCACTTCGGTTTTATCCGACTTGCACTTCATATCATCGCCTCGATTTGCGTGCCTGTGGGCGCGCATTTTGAGGCACTCTGTTTTATCCGGTTTGCATTGCGTATGCCTCTGCCTCGGTTTGCGTGCCTGTGGGCACGCATTTCGAGGCACTTCAGTTTTATCGTATTTACATTTCATCATTGCCTCGGTTTGCGCGCCAGTGGGCACGCATTTCGAGGCACCTCATTCTTATCATTCCGGCATCCCGTGTGAGTGTGGCTGAGGCCCTCTCATATTGGTGTAAGCCCATCATCGCATTTCGTGCCTTTATATCATCGCCTTGGTTTGCGTGCCAGTGGGCACGCATTTCGAGGCATCTCATTTTCACAGCATTGCGTATGCTAGGGTTGTATGTTAGTTGCATTTCATGCATATCATGCATATTGCACGGGAAACGAGGCGTATTCTGTACTCCGAGTACCGGAACGTGTCTCAATTCCCAAGTCACCGACACTCCGGATTACCCATGATGGAGTTAGGTTTTCATTGTAGCATTCATCTGCATTCATCCCATATTGAGTTGTGCAATCCGATTCCTCGGCCATCATGCATCGAGATGCGTGATTGGTGGCACGAGGATCGAGGCATGCATATATTTGTGAAATACACTGCTGTGCCCTTTTCCTGCTCTCTGTTGCAGCAAAATCCAGAATCAGCAAATTTTCGGAGTCCGGCGCGCATTTCGAGAAAAATTGCAAACAGAGGCTAATCAGGGCATCCCAGTGGATTTCCGCGCCAGGCAGCCCAACAGGCGGCATCTATCAGAGCAAGGCAGTCCCTGGCCTGCGTGCCAGTTTTACTTTTCTGTAATTAATTTGTTAATTAATTAGAAATCTGTATATTTATTCGGACTGTATATTCTTTTATTTCGGACTGTATTATTTATTCGGACCCTCTGCGCGAGGGCAATGTTGTAATAAGTGTGGGTGAGTGTGATGTATGTCTTCCAACCCCCATTTCTTTCTCCCTTTTATTTATCTGCTTACGATGGTAGATTAGGGCATATTTCAATTAGCATACAGTATGATAGTATGTTTGCATCATTCATCTGTTTTGCATGCACCGGGCTCGGCGCATCATACAAACTGCATTTGTATTTCAATTCTAAGTTGAATACATGATACTTGTTGCATTTCACATGCCATGTTTAGAATAGCCGAGCCTGCCATCTTAGTTGCATCTTGCATGTGTTGCATTAGGCAAATCTGTATATTTTAGGATCATGCATGATTTCTAATTAGCTTCTTGTTTTGGCTTGGAGTACTCGGTGAGTTTTTATGCTTTAGCATCCTTGCATGCGTGTAAGTGTTGCCATGATAGCATGCTTGCCATGAGGCTATTTGCTTATGTGATATAACTGCCTTGAATGCCTGTGGGTGGAGGTTGAGTTATCCGGACTGGGACAAATCATTGACTGTTTGTTTTAAGCCCACTAGATAGTGGCAAAATCATTGTTTTACTAAGCCCACCTGAGGGTGGCAAATCCACATCTTAAGCCTACTTGCGGGTAGCAAACCATTTTCAAACAAACAAACATGAAATGTTTTGTTCCAATTCAGACGACCCAGTCTATACTTATTTGCTGCGAGCATCACATAGTAACCTAGGCTAATAACCGGAATAAGAACTCACAATGTTTTCAAAAACTGATATCATGGTTAGTAGAGGCCGGTCTTTGACCGGGCGAGAGGGGGTGCTCACGATGTGACCTTCCCTAATCGTACCCAAGTTCCCGAGCCGAGGCAACTTTGGTGATGACGGACACGTGGCCTTTGGCACCGAGTCAGGGTTTCCTAAATTTCTCATTTTAAAATATTTAGGTGGCGACTCTGTTATCAGGCAAAGCAGTCCATGTTTGGCACTTCTTTTAAAAAATCTGTTTTTCTCAAAAACGATTTGCCGGATTTGGACTCTTTGGTTCAAGATTTGGAACCGCAACAAAAATCGAGTCCGAACTGTAGCGAGGTCCCCCCCGCGGGCGTTGTTACAGTTTCTGGCGACTCTGCTGGGGATTTAGAGAACTTGACTCGAACTCATGATATCTGTTTTTGACTACACTTGTGTGTCTCTTTGCATTGCATTTGCATTGGTGCGCCTAGGACACCGTGTTTGCCATATGCCATTCCCGAACGATTTGCCGGAGGCTTGTCTTGTCAAGTCATGTCCGTAAGGCTGATCGGCTCTGGGCTCTGACAGCATGGGAACACAAACCCCGGTTTTACCGGGGCACCCTTTTTGACCATTCGACCTAGTGCATATTCGGATCCATAGTGACCATTCCAAACTAGGACAGGTTGCTTACCCGTTTATAGGTTGTTTGAAGCCGCTGCGTGCGTAGTGAAACCGTAGCTCCTGACAAAATAGGACAGGAAAACCCTACCCCAACATAGGGGTGTTTTGGCTCTCACTTATCTGTTATGTGCTTGTTAGAGTGTGCCTCTACAGGGAATGCATGTATCAGTTTATGAGTTTGAGCATCAGGCCTACGGGCACCAGTTCAGTATTTTGGGAATCAGTTATATCTGCGGGTATCAGATTCAGTTTTGGGGGCAATAATTTTGGGAACAGTGATCAGTGGTCGAACACAGTTATTCAGTTATGTTCATGTCTGTATTGGTGGGATTGGGCTGAGATGCTGCATGTTTTCTCTTTCAGTTCAGAGACTCAGTCCAGAGCAACCAGTGTTCTCCTTTGCTGAGGCAAGACAGGAAAAAACTCACCGGTTCATCAGATCCGTCAGTCACCAGTCCAGTCCATCTGATCCGTTAGTCACCAGTCACATCACCTCAGTTCAGTTAGTAGACTCGTGATGACGCAAAATTCGGAAGAAATTGTGGTTATGACAACCGCAATAGACCAAGGAATCATCTTGCAGGATGAGACCAATGTTGAGGTGCCACATCCACCTAGGTCGCCTGCCGCTCACCCGATCTGGACGCCCCAGTTGTTTCAAGCTCGTGAGCCCACCACATCTGAATTAATGGGAATGATTGGTGACCTTCAGAGGTCCGTGGCAGATCTGGCTTACGGAATGTCAGTTTCATCACCAGCTGCATCATACGCCGGGAATTTTGCACCGCAGGAGCCCCCGCTATTGGGGCGAATTGTGATCGAGCTCAGCCAACCCGAGGCTGTCTTAAGTTATGGCAATGACATGTCAACAGCGACCCAAACCCATGATCCAGCTGAGGCTAAAAGTAAGAATAAAACGAAGGCAGACACCGATCCCATCAAGCAACTGCTGCGGGCAGCCGAGGCTTTGAAAGCCGGGGGGATGAACAAACAGCAAGTATTTGCGGTCATGGCCAAAATTGTGGATGATGCTTTCTCCACTCCAGCCGAGGGCAGTTCAAGCCAGACAGAAAACCGGGATAGGCCCCGTCATGCCAGAACAGTTCCTTCCATCCCCAACTCTGCATCCGGAAAAGATCAGAAAGCCAAGACAATGCCTGCCGACCCTTTCGCTAGTGCGTCTAGCAAGAAGCCTCAGACTTCGAAGTATCCTCCTCAAGGGCGCAGAGTCTTTCATGCCCTCTATATGCCTCTGTCTAGGGCATTTCAAATTCTGGCTAACGAGGGGCATCTTACACCCCTCGAGCCTCGACCGCTGCCAAAGAATCTCCCTCTCACACACGATGCTACCCTGTATTGCGCATACCACCAACAGACCGGTCACAGCACCGACAGTTGTTTTCGCCTTCGTCATGAAGTGCAAGATTTGATCGACAATGAGGTTATCCTCCCACCCACCTCAGCAAAGTCTGCCACCGCTGAGCTGTTGGACTCCGAGGATACTGCAAGTATGTGATCATGGGTTGGTCCACCTGCGGGCGGCGCTTGGTGTATTTCAGATATGGCGTTTGGCACGCACTATGTTGAGCATCTGCGTATGCTAATTTTGTGATTTCTGGCTTGGGTGTTGAGTCAGTTTTGTCAGTTTTGTTTTGAGTCTTTCTCTTTGTTTTGAGTCAGTCTTTTGCTTAAGGGTCTGCCTTGTTGTAGCGAGTCAGTCCCATTGTATAGAGGTCGGGTGATTCCGGGAGGTGTTACCTCGGGCGTCCCCATTTTGTTTTGTGTTTGTCTTTTCGTTTGTTTTGAGTCTGTTTCTGCCAGGGAGCCAATTGTGCCAACAGATTTGAATGAAACAGCAGTGACTTTCACACTCTCGCATTTGCTTCTGCCTTGTGCTAGTTTTGCCGGAAGTTCTGAATGAGACGATAGTATTTGACTAAGGACTCTGTCTTTTCTGTTCCTTGAAGTCATTGTAATGACCTAAGTTTTCCAAAACCTTTCGAACACTGCGGTGAAAACGAAGAGGAAGGAATTCCTCGGGATTTGCAAAACTTTGATCAATTGAGAGAAAGAGAGGCGTGCTAAGCCCTTAATGAATGAAATCATGCTTGTTAGCGTGAGTACTGAGAAGGACCCTAGCTTGATCCAGACTGGTTTCGCACTATCTTCAACGCGAGCGATTTGTCGCTTTCTTAAAAACTTTCAAAAAATGTTTTGCGCAGTCCTGCGAAGACCTGTGTGGAATCGCTCTTGGGATTGTGCAGCCTAGGATCGCTCTCAGCCTCGAGACTCAACCCCTTTGCTTCTAAACCTTGAACTTGAATTCGGAATGTTCAACGGTCAACTACAATGTGAGGCCTGTGTGGCCAGATTTGAAGCGGCCCTCGAACAAGAGGCACCAAAGTCAATTCAAGAAGGTCAGACCTCATCAGAAGAAGCTTGCAAAGCTAGAACAGAAGCACCCCTCGAACTAGGGGCAAAAAATATCCGATGTGCTCGAAGAGCCAAAGGTGCATCTTTCTGCAAGTCAATACAACAGCCACTCTCCTGGATATAGAGGGCTTCAATCTCAGAACCATTTGGCATGGACTGGTTACATTTTTACCCTTTGAGAGGCTCGCTGGGCCGAAAACCCGGAAAGGGCGACCCAGGCAAAAGTTAGAGCAAGAAAAGATATATACACGAAAAGAAGAAAAAAAGAAAAGCAAAAAAAAGAAATGAAAAAGAAAAAAGAAAAGAAGAAAAAAAGGAATGAAAAGAAAAGAATGAAAAAAAAAGAAGAACAAAGCTCGCAAGGTCGAAAACCTGCAAACAGGCGCCTTGGCAAAAGTTAGAGCATAAAAAGGAGAGGTTAAATACCCGAGTGTACCTTAACCCCGAACTACGTAAGGCTTGATTCCCATGTTTGGGATACGTAGGCAACTTCATTCTGAAGTCCAGCCATAAACACTTCAAAATCAAGTGTGTCCATGTAATGGTTTTAACCATCCTTGCCTTCTCTGTATCCGAGAGTTCGATTGCAATCATCGCTCTGAGGACTGACTACAATGCGCTGCGGTGCTATCCAAACAAGGGGCAACTTTCCGTTGCCATTCAATATGCCGCAGTGCCGTTCAAACAAGGGGCAACTTTCCGTTGCCATGCAGTTCTCTTCAAGCACGGGGCAGTTTTCCTTTGGATCCGAGGTTGTGCATCTCAGGAGTAGGTTTCATGCTCGTTGAGCAAGTGTCCATTTGCAAAAATAGTTTTTGAGGATTTTTACTGAGGTTGGCTAATTTTCTCGAAAATTGTTCCATCTTTTCCAAAAACTAGGCCATTTCTTGGACCCAAAAAAGGAAAATTTTCAGTGCTCATAGCCTGACTTGCATGATTTCAAATCAAAAATCGAACAAGCATGTTAATCTAACTCTCATTTTGGTCAAATTTTTTTAGGAGAAAACCAAAATAAAAAAAAATGGTCAAAATGACGAACTAGGGGCACATTTGAGTCAGGTTCTCTGTCTTTTTCCCCGTTATCAACATACTTGCCAAGAAGGGCACTCTACCTCCCAGCAAAGGCACAACTGAAGGGCACAGCAAGAGGGCAGAAAGCTCTCTCATCCTCCGAACAACGAAGTATCAAGCCAAGTGCGAAGCACAAACTGGAATGGATCAACATATTCCCATTCCCTCATCTGGGCAGATCTAACCATGTCCAAACTCCCCAGCAGGGCATCATCGATCGATGTCAGCAGCGGATCCGCTGCACACCCAATTGTAACGCAGTCCCTCTGTGGGAGAAACTCACTGTTGTGAACAAGAAAGAGAATCTAGCAGAATACTAGGGGCATGAGCCCGCATCTTCCTGTTTATCCATCAACCACCTAGGGGAGGGATTAAAAAAATGAGAGATTGAAGAATAGAGAGATGTGCGATGAGAGGAAAAGTGAGGAAAGGGCTTTTTTAGAAAAACAGAGCTTGAGGGCCGAGTGATGTGAGAATCACAAATGAGAAAGGGTGGGAAACACTACCCGGTGAAACAGGCTCCCTGTGCACGTCTGAGTGTCGTGTCTTTTTGTTTTATCTCGTTTCTTGTTTTGAGTCGTTTCGAGTGTTACTCGATGTGTCTAGGTTGTGTGCCTTTTATTTCCTTGTTGAGTCGTTTTGCTGTGTTCAGTGGTAGGCTCAATACCTGGTCGAAAAACTCATCTCTCAATTTCAAAAACAAAATCATTTTGTGTTCCGAGTGCCGTGCCGTTCTCCACATTTGTGCAAAACAGAATTTGTTCTTTCAGAAAGCCTCAGGGTCCACCCCCGATAAGTGTGAATAGTAGAACCAGGGCCTATCTGAAGCTGTGAGTTTCGGGCTGCAAAGCAAAAGCAAAAGAAAAAGGAAAAATGTCGGGCATCTGAGTTTGTTTCAACTTCTGCAAGTTCTGTCGTCGCATCCTGTCTGTTCAGAATGAGCTGTGTGTTCAAAATTAAAAGAATACTGTGTTATGAGCCATGTGTTCAGATCGAGCAGAGTTGTGTTATGGGCTGCGTGTTCACAATCAAAACGGGCTGCGTGTTCAGAAATTCAAAAGTTTGGGCTGTGTGTTCAACCTTCTACAAAGTGTGTGCTGCGTGTTCACCTTAAGATATGAGCTGTGTGTTTGACATCAAATGTTTGAGCTGTGTGTTCAGACTTCAAAGTGTGCCGTGTGTTCACCTCAACAACGAGCTGTGTGTTCGACATCAGAGATTTGAGCCGTGTGTTCAGACTTCAAAGTGTGCCGTGTGTTCACCTCAACAATGAGCTGTGTGTTCGACGTCAAATGTTTGAGCTGTGTGTTCAGACTTCAAAGTGTGCCGTGTGTTCACCTCAACAATGAGCTGTGTGTTCGACATCAAATGTTTGAGCTGTGTGTTCAGACTTCAAAGTGTGCCGTGTGTTCACCTCAACAACGAGCTGTGTGTTCGACATCAAATGTTTGAGCTGTGTGTTCAGACTTCAAAGTGTGCGCTGCGTGTTCACCTCAACAGCGAGCTGTGTGCCCGGAAATGAGCTGTGTGCCCGAAAAAGGAGCTGTGTGCCCGAAAAAGGAGCTGTGTGCCCGGAAAGGAGTTGTGTGCCCGAAAAAGGAGCTGTGTGCCCGAAAAACGAGCTGTGTGCCCGGAAATGAGCTGTGTGCCCGAAAAAGGAGCTGTCTGCCCAAAGAAGGAGCTGTGCGCCTGAAAAAACGAGCTGTGTGCCTGAAAAAGGAGCTGTGTGCCCGAAGAAGGAGCTGTGCGCCCGAAAAAACAAGCTATGTGCCCGAAAAGCGAGCTGTGTGCCCGGAAAGGAGCTGTGTGCCCGAAAAGCAAGCTGTGTGCCCGGAAATGAGCTGTGTGCCCGAAAAAGGAGCTGTGCGCCCGAAAAAACGAGCTGTGTGCCCGGAAACGAGCTGTGTGCCCAGAAATGAGCTGTGTGCCCAGAAATGAGTTGTGTGCCCGAAAAACGAGCTGTGTGCTCGTAAATGAGCTGTGTGCCCAAAGAAAAAGGAGCTGTGTGCCTGAAAAAGGAGCTGTGTGCCCGAAGAAGGAGCTGTGCGCCCGAAAAAACGAGCTGTGTGCCCGGAAACGAGCTGTGTGCCCGAAAAAGAAGCTGTGTGCCTGAAAAACGAGCTGTGTGCCCGAAAAACGAGCTGTGTGCCCGGAAATGAGCTGTGTGCCCGAAAAACGAGCTGTGTGCCCGGAAATGAGCTGTGTGCCCGAAAAAGGAGCTGTGTGCCCGAAAAACGAGCTGTGTGCCCGGAAATGAGCTGTGTGCCCGAAAAAGGAGCTGTGCGCCCGAAAAAACGAGCTGTGTGCCCGGAAACGAGCTGTGTGCCCAAAGAAGGAGCTGTGCGCCCGGAAAAATGAGCAGTGTGCCCGAAAAACGAGCTGTGTGCCCGGGAATGAGCTGTGTGCCCGAAAAAGGAGCTGTGTGCCCGAAAAACGAGCTGTGTGCCCAGAAATGAGTTGTGTGCCCGAAAAACGAGCTGTGTGCCCGTAAATGAGCTGTGTGCCCAAAGAAAAAGGAGCTGTGTGCCTGAAAAAGGAGCTGTGTGCCCGAAGAAGGAGCTGTGCGCCCGAAAAAACAAGCTGTGTGCCCGAAAAACGAGCTGTGTGCCCGTAAATGAGCTGTGTGCCCAAAGAAAAAGGAGCTGTGTGCCTGAAAAAGGAGCCGTGTGCCCGAAGAAGGAGCTGTGCGCCCGAAAAAACGAGCTGTGTGCCCGGAAACGAGCTGTGTGCCCGAAAAAGAAGCTGTGTGCCTGAAAAACGAGCTGTGTGCCCGAAAAACGAGCTGTGTGCCCGGAAATGAGCTGTGTGCCCGAAAAACGAGCTGTGTGCCCGGAAATGAGCTGTGTGCCCGAAAAAGGAGCTGTGTGCCCGAAAAACGAGCTGTGTGCCCGGAAATGAGCTGTGTGCCCGAAAAAGGAGCTGTGCGCCCGAAAAAACGAGCTGTGTGCCCGGAAACGAGCTGTGTGCCCAGAAATGAGCTGTGTGCCCAAAGAAGGAGCTGTGCGCCCGGAAAAATGAGCAGTGTGCCCGAAAAACGAGCTGTGTGCCCGAGAATGAGCTGTGTGCCCGAAAAAGGAGCTGTGTGCCCGAAAAACGAGCTGTGTGCCCAGAAATGAGTTGTGTGCCCGAAAAACGAGCTGTGTGCCCGTAAATGAGCTGTGTGCCCAAAGAAAAAGGAGCTGTGTGCCTGAAAAAGGAGCTGTGTGCCCGAAGAAGGAGCTGTGCGCCCGAAAAAACAAGCTGTGTGCCCGAAAAGCGAGTTGTGTGCCCGGAAATGAGCTGTGTGCCCGAAAAAGGAGCTGTGTGCCCGAAAAACGAGCTGTGTGCCCGGAAATGAGCTGTGTGCCCGAAAAACGAGCTGTGTGCCCGGAAATGAGCTGTGTGCCCGAATGAGGAGCTGTGCGCCCGAAGAAGGAGCTGTGTGCCTGAAGGAAGAGCTGTGTGCCCAAGAAGGAGCTGTGTGCTCGAAAGGAGCTATGTGCCCGCAAATGAGCTGTGTGTCCGAAATGAACTTTGTGCCAAAAAGAGCTGTGTGCCCAGATAAAGTAGAGTGTTGTGTTTCGAACTGCGTGCCAAACGAACAAAATTCTGTCATAAGCTGTGTGCCAAGTCTTGTCCTGTGCATTTCACCTCCATCGCACTATTTTGTGCAATCATCATTCGCGCTGTTTTTTTCGTACTTGCATTTTACTTACATTTCATCGTATTGTCTTGTGCACTCCCGGTCTAGGAGACCTTAAATCCTCTAAAGGTGCAATTCCTTTGGTGTTTGTCGTGCCCGAACGACTTCCGATGGTCTGGTATAGCCACCTGCCTGTGTTTGCGGTGAGTTCCTAGGAGACCAACTGAGACGGTGGAAACTAGAGTTCGAATGGCTCATGCCTAGAACACAAAGGTTCGGGATTTCCGAGACTAAAGTCTGGTTTAAATACCCAGGGGTATATCCTCGGCTTGAAATCTGTATGGCAGCCCCATAGATTGAGATAGCATGTATATGCGCCTCAATTCTGGATACTGAATCAACCTAGTCTGTCACCCTGTTGGAGAATAGGGAAAGCTGCAACCATAGTCAGGGAGAAAGGTAGTACCTGCAGTTCAATCAAGAAGAAGCGAGAGATCCCCAACAGCATGAGGCACGATATTGTATGTATGGTTCATTTGAGGCTGGTGCGACCAGACGAATCGCGCAGGTATCGTATCTTCTCCGTGTGAGACGCGACGAGAATTAAATGATTCTCCGCATTCTTAACTGCATGAAATGTAGTTGTTGCTTTGCATTCTTGCTTAAAACTGTTGCATCTATTGTAAATATGTGTTTCATTACAGCTTGCCGCATTTGCATGATCATTGAGTTACCCTCGGCTTCTTACATTGTCGGTTGCATTTTGCCCCCCCGCCTGCGGGCACACATCTCTTTCTGTCTTGTATGATTGTCTAAGTCTTCGGCCTTGTCAAAAATAGGTCGTCTCTGGGCTTTGACATTCACTCCCGTCACTTCTTGACTTCCGAGTTCTGTCAAAGAGGGGCAACTGTAGACACCCCATTTTTGACCGACCTTAAGACTCAGACGTCACCGGTTGAGCGCTCGGTGATGTTGCATACTGTGCTCGTTCAGAAGTCTCAGAGTCGCGGCCGCGTGCCCTGCCTCTGGACCTCCGAACCATCTTCTGTGCCTTGTCTCGGTTTGCGAACCAGACTCGGTTTTCTCTGTTTTCTTTCCTAAAGGAAGGGAGTGGTCCCGCAGATTATCTCCCGGTGGCCGTGAGCTACATTTCGTGGCCGTAGGCCATTTTGCCCATTTCGGAGCCCGGTTCCCGGTTTTCGGGGCCGTTAGGCCGTGTGCCTCGGCTCGGGACCGCCCAACCATCTCCGCTTTCTCCGATTTCTGGCGGAGACCTCTGTTTTAATGTTCCGAGGAACACTGGGGCCCCTGATGCCCACCTCGCAGCCGAACACCACTTCCGGTGCCCGGCGACCCTTTTTCGGGACCCCGAACTGCGTGATTTGGGCCCCGAGCATTCATTTTGCATCAGCCTTCTCCGGTTTTTAGCGGAGACCTCTGTTTTAATATTCCGAGGAACCCTGGGGCCCCTGATGCCCACTTCGTGGTTGTGTGCCACTTCCGGTACCTGTAGCCGGTTTTCGGGACCCCAAACTGCGTGTTTTGGTCCCGAGCATTCATTTCGCATCCATTTGCTCCGGTTTTTGGCAGGTATCTCTGTTTCGTCATTCCAGAGGACACTGGAGTCGCAGATACCCACTTCGCTGCTGAACACCACTTCCGGCACCTGCAGCCCATTTCCGGGATCCCGATTTGCTCGGTTTTGGCCCCGAACATTCATTTCTCATTAGTTTTTGTTCAAACTTGGCAGGTACCTCTGTTTCAACATCAGGAAGATCACTGGGGGGTGAGAAGCCAGCAATTATCCCAGATAACCAGTTTCGCTCCTCCAGAGCCCGTTTTGCTCACTTCCGGGCCAATGTTGAACACCCTAGGGGCATTTTCTTCCAACCAAAGCTACATATCTGTGATGAGGGCATCTGGGAGGACACTTTGGTATGGTGGTCGGCCAGCAATTCATGGTTTCATTTTTGGGCCTCTCCTTCAAGCTCTATGTTGTGACTCTTGGTTCAATGTTGCCAAATTCAAACCTTGGATTCTTGTTCTACACATCTTGGAGGACACTTTGGCATAGTGGTCGGCCAGAAATTCATGGTTTCATTTTTGGACCTCTCCTTCAAGCTCTATGTTGTGGCTCCTGCTTCAGAGTTGCCAGATTTCAACCATGGGGCCTTGTTCTACACACCTTGGAGGACACCTTTCTATACTGGTCGGCCAGAAAATCTCCTGTTCATTTTCTTGGGGTGGCCGGCCGGCCATGTAGGGTGGCTGGCCGGCCATGGAGGGTGGCTGGCCGGCCACCTTGCAAAAAAATACCTGGCCGGCCAGATTCTTGCTTTCCAGCCTGTCCCAGCTGTCCGGATATCTTTCAGCATATCCCGGGGCATCCGGGGATATTTCGGGAGGGAAAGATTGGGTGCTTTCCCTCCCCTTTTACACCCCATTTTCTTGCCTATTTGAAGGGCCCTCCCTCTCCTTCTTCAAGGTTGGAAAATTTTCCTTGAAGAACACATCTCCAAATTCCTCCATTTCCTTAGCTCAAAACTCCAAAAAAGCTTCAAGTGTCAAGGCCATTTCTTCACCAACCCTTAGCTCCACCATCAACACTACCACTCCAGCAGCTAGGAAGTGAATTTCAGAGGTTGAGAAGCTACAAATCAAGGCCAAGAATCAAAGAAAGACAAGTCTTCAAGGGTGAGTATTCAAAACTAACTTTTAGGGCTTTTTCTTGGTTCACTTTTATACTCTAATTGGTTGAGAATTGGGGCTCCGACCCCTACTGCTTTTGTGCTTAAAATGAGCCCCTCTACAACTTTGTAGAAGGGCTCAACCTCATTTGGTGTTTGTATACACTAGTTCCTTCAATATTCTTCAAGTTGGTAACATTTTTGCATGCTAAAATTGACCTATTTGTGTTGGTTTTTGGGGGTCCGACCCCTACTGCTTTTGTGCTTAAAATGAGCCCCTCTACAACTTTGTAGAAGGGCTCAACCTCATTTGGTGTTTGTATACACTAGTTCCTTCAATATTCTTCAAGTTGGTAACATTTTTGCATGCTAAAATTGACCTATTTGTGTTGGTTTTTAGGGGTCCAACCGCTACTGCTTTCTTGCTTGTTTTGAGCCCCTCTACAACATTGTAGAGAGGCTCAACCCCATTTGGTGCTTGTATATATCACCTCCTTCAATATTCATCAAGTGTGCCACTTTTTTGCATACAATTTTGACCTATCTCTATTTGTTTTTGGGGCTTCGACCCCTACTGACTTTGGTCTTATTTTGACCCCCTTTACATATTCCGTGAAGAAAGTTTTGTCATTTGGTGTGTGCATTGCATGTCTCTTGTTATAGCATATTTGGAGCCTATTTTTGCATGGATCTTTTAGCATGTTTGTGTTCTGATTTTGAGGATGTCATCTTCTGCATATATGCTTATTTTTAGCTAATCTTCAATGTTGTAGAAGAAAGTTTGTCCATTTGGGGTTTGCATATATCACTTGTCTCAATACCCCTCTTTTGGCCACTAACTTTGCATGCTTTGTTTGATCTATCTATGCTTGCATTTAGGCCATGTTTATTACTGAAAATATTCCATTTTTGGGACTGTCTTGCTACTGTTCTTGCTGCCATGATCATATTTTGCATGTATAACATGGCTATAGGCCATTTCGGGGCTTAATTTCACATTTTCGGGATGAATGCATGCTTCGAGTGCCTTTTCGAATTGTTTCGGGGCTGTTTTCCCCTTCATTTAAGTGCTGAAATTCCATTGCCATGCTTGCATATCATTTCCCATGCCATTTGTATCATTTTTGCATTGCCTCGGTTTGCGTGCCAATGGGCACGCACTTCGGGGCACCTCATTTTTATCATTCCGGCGGCCTATGTGAGTGAGCTGAGGCCCTCTCATGTTGGCGTAAGCCCAATTCGCATTTTCATGCTTGTATGCCATCGCCTCGGTTTGCGTGCCCGTGTGCACGCATTTCGAGGCACTTTGTCTTTATCCGACGGCATCCTATGTGAGTGAGCTGAGGCCCTCTCATGTTGGTGTAAGCCCATCGTTGCATTCCGTATGCCATTTCATCGCATATCATCGCCTCGGTTTGCGTGCCTGTGGGCGCGCATTTCGAGGCACTTCGGTTTTATCCGACTTGCACTTCATATCATCGCCTCGATTTGCGTGCCTGTGGGCGCGCATTTCGAGGCACTCTGTTTTATCCGGTTTGCATTGCGTATGCCTCTGCCTCGGTTTGCGTGCCTGTGGGCACGCATTTCGAGGCACTTCAGTTTTATCGTATTTACATTTCATCATTGCCTCGGTTTGCGCGCCAGTGGGCACGCATTTCGAGGCACCTCATTCTTATCATTCCGGCATCCCGTGTGAGTGTGGCTGAGGCCCTCTCATATTGGTGTAAGCCCATCATCGCATTTCGTGCCTTTATATCATCGCCTTGGTTTGCGTGCCAGTGGGCACGCATTTCGAGGCATCTCATTTTCACAGCATTGCGTATGCTAGGGTTGTATGTTAGTTGCATTTCATGCATATCATGCATATTGCACGGGAAACGAGGCGTATTCTGTACTCCGAGTACCGGAACGTGTCTCAATTCCCAAGTCACCGACACTCCGGATTACCCATGATGGAGTTAGGTTTTCATTGTAGCATTCATCTGCATTCATCCCATATTGAGTTGTGCAATCCGATTCCTCGGCCATCATGCATCGAGATGCGTGATTGGTGGCACGAGGATCGAGGCATGCATATATTTGTGAAATACACTGCTGTGCCCTTTTCCTGCTCTCTGTTGCAGCAAAATCCAGAATCAGCAAATTTTCGGAGTCCGGCGCGCATTTCGAGAAAAATTGCAAACAGAGGCTAATCAGGGCATCCCAGTGGATTTCCGCGCCAGGCAGCCCAACAGGCGGCATCTATCAGAGCAAGGCAGTCCCTGGCCTGCGTGCCAGTTTTACTTTTCTGTAATTAATTTGTTAATTAATTAGAAATCTGTATATTTATTCGGACTGTATATTCTTTTATTTCGGACTGTATTATTTATTCGGACCCTCTGCGCGAGGGCAATGTTGTAATAAGTGTGGGTGAGTGTGATGTATGTCTTCCAACCCCCATTTCTTTCTCCCTTTTATTTATCTGCTTACGATGGTAGATTAGGGCATATTTCAATTAGCATACAGTATGATAGTATGTTTGCATCATTCATCTGTTTTGCATGCACCGGGCTCGGCGCATCATACAAACTGCATTTGTATTTCAATTCTAAGTTGAATACATGATACTTGTTGCATTTCACATGCCATGTTTAGAATAGCCGAGCCTGCCATCTTAGTTGCATCTTGCATGTGTTGCATTAGGCAAATCTGTATATTTTAGGATCATGCATGATTTCTAATTAGCTTCTTGTTTTGGCTTGGAGTACTCGGTGAGTTTTTATGCTTTAGCATCCTTGCATGCGTGTAAGTGTTGCCATGATAGCATGCTTGCCATGAGGCTATTTGCTTATGTGATATAACTGCCTTGAATGCCTGTGGGTGGAGGTTGAGTTATCCGGACTGGGACAAATCATTGACTGTTTGTTTTAAGCCCACTAGATAGTGGCAAAATCATTGTTTTACTAAGCCCACCTGAGGGTGGCAAATCCACATCTTAAGCCTACTTGCGGGTAGCAAACCATTTTCAAACAAACAAACATGAAATGTTTTGTTCCAATTCAGACGACCCAGTCTATACTTATTTGCTGCGAGCATCACATAGTAACCTAGGCTAATAACCGGAATAAGAACTCACAATGTTTTCAAAAACTGATATCATGGTTAGTAGAGGCCGGTCTTTGACCGGGCGAGAGGGGGTGCTCACGATGTGACCTTCCCTAATCGTACCCAAGTTCCCGAGCCGAGGCAACTTTGGTGATGACGGACACGTGGCCTTTGGCACCGAGTCAGGGTTTCCTAAATTTCCCATTTTAAAATATTTAGGTGGCGACTCTGTTATCTGGCAAAGCAGTCCATGTTTGGCACTTCTTTTAAAAAATCTGTTTTTCTCAAAAACGATTTGCCGGATTTGGACTCTTTGGTTCAAGATTTGGAACCGCAACAAAAATCGAGTCCGAACTGTAGCGAGGTCCCCCCCGCGGGCGTTGTTACACCTGCTATCAGCGCCAAGTTAAATGAATCTTTGGGGCTTGCTATCAACCCTAGGCTAGTAATGCCTTGGGGCCTGCTATCAGTGCCAAGTATTAGCTTCTACTTGTAAAGGGGAAGCTTTTCCCAAAGGCTACTATTACCTTGGTGGAATGTACTCTCCGCAAGTTGGTTGTGGCGCTATAGTTGCTGTGGCAATCATTTCCTGTAGCAAGTTCAAATGACAAGACCAACAATGTTAAAGATGGTGGCGTCGACAAAATGCCTCTGCGACTTGGGCACCGCAAGTACTGTCTCTGCAACTTAGTTGCTTCAGTTTTCTCCTTTCCTCAGCAACTCCAAATGGTTGTGGTACCAACATTGCTTGGAATGGCGGTGGCATCAACGTTACTTGAAATGGCGATGCTGGGGCGAAGTGCCTTTACAATTTGGCCGTCGCAAGTCTTGTCTCTGCGACTTAGTTGCGTCGGCTTTTTCTTTCCCTTAGCAACTTCGAATGGCTGTGGAACCGAAGACATTAGGAATGGCGACGCTAAGGCAAAGTGCTTCAATAACTTTCCCGCTACATGTGTTGCCTCTGCAACTTGACTTAGGTATTTTCCTTCGTGGAATCCATTTGGACCCTGGGTAGGTCGGACCTACTTCGGCCCACTGTTGGCCCATTTCCCTTGGGCTTTAGCCCATGCTTCTTCAGTCATTTTTGGTCGCCTTAAAGGGGCGACCCCAGTGCTTAAGTCCATACTTAACTTGGGGTTTAATTTCTGACCATCTACAGTTATCAATGTAGTATTGACTTATGTGATAATAAATAATGAATTGTGTTAATGTGTGTCCTTAATATTAGGAAGTTTAAGAAGATGGTATATTTTGTTTGAAAGTGCATGTAATAAAAAATGTATAACATGTACTCCAATGACACACGTTAACAATACACATAAATAATCATGGTGAGAAAATATGGCCATAATAACATTGATTTAGATTGGAAAATTTTTACAATTTTATAAAACCATGTGCCATGGCTCATATATGTAGTTGGGGCAAAGGCACCTTCTCCCTCCCTTTCCCCTTCTTCAAACTCTGAATTGTATTTTTCATAAAATAATCTCTTATTAAGGATAGAACAAGATCCGTTTTGTATCATGTCTAATAGGTTCCTTAGTTCAGGCTGATGAGCTGATAGGGCAATTTTTAAATTATTATTACAAGTCATATCTGTAAAGCAAAAGCACTAAAATAGAATACTTAATTCTGATGTGAATCATAGAACAAACAAACTGTGTAAGGCCATGGCCTAATGAAATAAGAACTCAAGCATTAATTGTTGTTGAAAATTTTCTTCTTGGTTTGATTGAGCAATAAAACAACTAATGTTCATGTATGTATTAATTTGCCATGTCTACAGCGGCTAGTGGAAACAGGTTCATCGTTGAGGGAATGGGATTTCATAACACTGCTGGTCTTAAGGGGCATCAGGCTGTGGCATACCTAAGCAGTTCTGATATGTCAGCGCACTTCAACTGTAGGTTTGAAGGGTACTGTGGGGATGTATTTTCTGAGTACCAACACGTGGCCGAGGTGACACCGAAGTGTCAGCCGAGGTGTCACGTGTCCTGGTCAAGATACCAGAATGATCTCGGCTAGGCCGAGGTTATCTGCGAGAATACAGGAATCCGGGATAAACGGATAAGGGACAGGAGTCCTAGAAAGAAGAAAGACTGCAAGATAGATATAGGTAATACTCTTAGGGGGTCTATCCTTATCTCTTAAAGAGTCCATAGAAGTCAGACTTCTAGTGGGACTGGGATGGGGTTAAACTATAAAAGAAGGGCACCCCCGGCGGGTCTAAGGTACGCAATTTTAAGCCTTGAGTAGTACTTTACGCATTGTATTATCTTTGAGAGATACTGACTTGATCGTCGGAGTGTCCCCGGGTGGAAGAACCACCACCGGAGCATTTTCTTTCTGTGCAGGATAACAGGGTGCCATCCATTCTGCCAGTGCTCTCCAGCTGAATTACTAAGGTGGGCAATGTGATCGGAAATTCACTCACACAATTTGGCGCCGTCTGTGGGAAGCGAAAGGAGAATAGATGGCCAGTAACATACATAAGGAAAAGATTGGGGACGACACTCCCGCCGGGAGTGGAAGACCCGTCGACTCTAACGTTGAAAGAGAAAACCACAACGAAGAAACTCGTGATCAGAATCACGCAGAGAAAAACGTCGGCGATGAGGGCGACACTTCAAAGAAGACAGACCAAGGCAGATACTACAACGAAGATAGTCTCCAGGTATGGAAGGATAGGTGCCTACGGAGGGATGAGGAAGTAAAAGAGATGGCAAACAAATTGGCAGACCTTCAATCGGTTGTCAATTTCATGATGCAAAATAACGTCATGCAGCCGCCATACCCACTGCAGGACACACCAATGCCAGCAGCAAACACCCAGAAGAAGGGGCAGAAAGTAATCCCCGAAGCCCCCCAGCACACGAGGAGTGGAAGACACTCTCACCGACCTTCCAGGGAAGTCGGCCGAGAAGAACCGAGAAGAGAAGAGTCCCGAAGGACATATCACGAGAAGGAGGCAGACCCCAAAGAACATCGGCATGTTCAGGGGCGGGTATTGTGTTTCGATGCATCATGCGGGGAAGGATCGAAAAGAGACCTTGTAGATGAGGCCAAAACAAGGGAAGAACAGGCACGATTGCCTCAAGCACCAGCAGCCCCGCCTCCCCCAGCGCAGCAACCACGGGCAGGCAGACCCCGGGTGGTTAATGTGATCCACTCAAAAGTAAATGAAAATGACATACGGGGGGAGACGCAGAGGGTAAAACACCTGCAGCACGTCAACCAGGTCGGACTGAAAAGACCTCGGCCTGAAGAGTGCCAAGGACCGATGATAGCCTTCACAGAAGCCGACCTAGATATGGTCCAACACCCGCACAATGATGCCTTGGTAGTATCCCTCCAGGTTGGGGAGTGCCAGGTGAAACGCATCCTGATCGATCAAGGCAGCTCCTGCGACATCATGTATGTCAGATGTTACAAGGAGTTAGGCCTTCACCCTGATGACATGGAGCAGTCAAATGGCCCGATGGTCGGCTTCAATGGAACGCCGACATGGCCATTAGGCGCAGCAAGCTTAGAGGTACAGGCTGGCACGAAGAAGATCAAGACAGAATTCCTTGTGATTGACACGCCCTCGCCTTACAACATTATCTTGGGGAGACCGTGGTTGCATGCAATGGGGGCAGTTCCCTCAACATTGCATCAACTGCTACGGTTCCCAACAGAACATGGGATTGAGGAAGTCAGAGGAGATCAGTTGCAGGCAAAAAATTGCTCCATGGCAGCAATGAAATTAACCTGCAGCATTCGGGAACCAGAGAAGGCAGAAGTTAAAAAAGAGGACATGAAGGTCCTAGATGATGTCGGCAAGGAGCCGACCGAGAAAAGTGAAGAAACACTAAAGAAAATCCTCGTCCAGGAGGGCGATGAGGAACGATTCTTTCTTCTCGGCACAGGATTAACCGAAGAAGATGAAAGGGAGCTGGAAGCCTTTCTGAGGAAGAATATTGAGGTGTTCGCCTGGACACCATATGAAATGCCTGGCATTGACCCCGAGGTCACATGTCACAGACTCAACGTTGACAGGTCGGCCAAACCAGTAATACAACGTGCTAGAAGACCGACGTTGATGCACGTCAAAGCAGTGGAGGAGGAAGTAGACAGACTACTGGAGGCCGGGGCCATTAGAGAAGCCAATTATCTGACTTGGTTGTCCAACACAGTGGTAGTAAAGAAGAAGAATGGCAAGTGGAGGGTCTGCGTAGACTTTACAAACTTGAACAAAGCTTGTCCCAAAGACAGCTTCCCTCTACCAAAGATCGACCAGTTGGTGGACGCCACATCTGGACATGGAATGATGAGCTTCTTGGATGCTTATAGGGGGTATCACCAGATAGCCATGTACCCCCCAGACGAGGAGAAGACAGCGTTTATCACCCCAAAAGGTCTGTATTGTTACAAAGTTATGCCTTTTGGGTTGAAAAACGCAGGAGCAACTTACCAAAGGCTGGTAACCAAGATGTTCAAACACTTGATTGGCCGAACAGTAGAAGTCTACATTGATGACATGGTCGTGAAGACCAAGGAACCAAAAGATCATCTTGCCGACCTAAAAGAGGTCTTTGACATACTCAAAATATATCGGCTTCGACTCAACGCATCGAAGTGCGCATTTTGAGTCGGATCCTGTAACAACCCTCGTACTGATTACCGGTTAACCACTGAATTACGTACTGATTACTGCTAAACCGAACTGATAATGACTGATAATTGGATTAACTGAAGTACTGAATGGACCGATTGAAATCGAAATTTAAATTGAATACGTTTATCTATTGAATTGCATACTGCATCTGTTTGATTGATTGATTGTCTGTTTGAATTTATATGTTAAACTGCTAATTGGAGGCCTTATCGGCGGCCGATTTAGAAACCGTTTGATGTTTTAAAATCAGTAGAATAATTGTGATTTAATGATACATTTATCTGAAAACCGATTAGGAATGATTAAATTAGATTAAAATGAGTTAATTGAGAACTTGGACTTATTTACCGTTTAAGCCACTTAATGGACCTATTGTTTAGTATTATCATTAGAGCCTTATCACTTAGCAAAGCTTTTGATCAGCTCTTCTTCATGTTCTAACCGACCAAACAAGTGAGAGAGGAGAGAGAGTGAAAAGTAAGAGAGATTTGAGCTTATATTGGTGAATTAGCTTGGAGTGCTTGGAATTAAAGTGTAACTTGGCTAAATTAAGCTTGCTAGACTTGAAATCAACACTCTAGGTAAGGAATCCATTGTCTTCTTGTCATCTTGGAGCTTCATTTTGCATGATTCTTGCTCAATTGTAGAATTAAACCATGTTTGAGTCCATATAGGTTGATTCATGCTAGAATTCATGCATGCACGTTGAATTTGTGGACTTTTGAAGTTGAGAATGATACATGCATGTCCATGATTTTATATTAGTCCATGTTTTCAAGTTGTTTTCAAAGATTGGAGCTCAATTGAGCAAGATTTGAAGCTTGGTTTTGGTTTAAAGTTCATGCATTACATGTTTAAAGATTGTTCATGAAATGGGTTTGAAAAGTGGCTTTAATTGACCAACTCTTGGCCCTTGCATGTGCAAATTAGCTTTTGAAACTTGTTATACATTGAGTTTAAGTGTATTTTCCAGAATTTGGGGCCAAGAGGTTGAGTTTTGGATGGTTGAATGCTTGGTTCGAACTTGGGAGACAAATCTGGAAATTCCAGATTTTGCTTCCTCGCTCGAGCGAAGGATTCCTCGCTCGAGCGAGCACCTTTGTTCAGGGATCCGCTCGAGCGAGCATCGAGCGTGGTATCGCGCGTAAAAATCGAGCATCCAGTACTTTTACTGTTCATGCAGCTCGCTCGAGCGAAGGATTTCTCGCTCGAGCGAAGCCTTTGATTTTGGAAGCTCGCTCGAGCGAAGGAAGGCTCGCTCGAGCGAGGCTCCTATTTTTAGCAACTTTTGAAAGATGCCTTCCAAGTGTATTTTTGCATCCTCATCTCATCCTAGGCATTCTTAGGCCTAGTTTAAGGCATCTTAATGAGGATTTGGACATAGAACCACACCGAGGAAATTTAGGGATTTAATTATCATCCTTCCCGACTGTGAAACTTAGTGTGTGTTCTATTTGTTAACTGTTTAGGGTTGGCTTTCGGGGACGCGCTCTAGCTGCTATTAGCCCAATCTCTGTGAGTAACAGATTGTGTAAAGATATGTTCAAAAATGGTTATATTTTGAATACTGAACTGAACTGTTTATCGAACTGATATTGTTTATTGAATGAATGTATGTCCTTTATTTCTGAACTGTACTGTGGCATCCTTAGCACCTACTGTTATTGACTGTTACAGAGCTCTGTCGGTTTCCTTGTGGAACCATATCGTTTATCGATTGATGGCCATCATTATTGTTGGGTCTGTTAAGGCCCGGTCCTTTGGACCTACTGTTTATAGGCTAATGGATGTACCACATATGATCGATTGATTGAAATACTGATTGACTAAAGTACTGAAAGATTGAAATACTGTATAATGAATTGATTTCATTACTGTAAGGACATTCATTCCTAACCTCTTTATACTTATTGTTATTCACTGGGCTTTAGCTCACTGCTTATATATATATGTAGGTTCTCAGCAGCCAGACCGGAGCTAGGAGCGTGGGTTAGTCCCCAGTTTTGTCGAGCCAGCCTATGTGCCTCACTGCGAGGTTCCGAGACGCCATGCTGTGGCTTGGGGTGTTTTTGTGTCCCCTATTGTATAGACCGTCTACTGTTTACTGTTTGACTGTACTGTTATCGAGGGATTAAGTCCCCGTACTGAATGGTTGTATATGATTGTATAGACTGTACTGTTTTGACTGTATGAATGCATGAAAAATGTTTTTGGCATACAGATTGTCACAGCTCAATGGACACTATTTATTTACTGTATTGGCTTCCGCCAGGCCCTGTACTCTGTTTTACTGTATTACTGTTCAGCAGGCCTTCGGTAATCTCGGATTACTGGCCAGTTACGGTGCTAAACCCATAGGGCCGGGTTTGGGTCGTGACAGATCCGGTAAGTTCTTGGGATACCTAGTGACCAGAAGGGGCATTGAAGCCAGCCCAGATCAGATCAAGGCCATCCTGGAAGTACAGAGTCCGACATCGGCTAAACAGGTTCAAATACTTACTGGAAGGGCCGCAGCCCTAAACAGGTTCATAAGCCGAAGTTCGGACAAATGTAAACCTTTTTTCAACCTGGTGAAAAAGGCCACGGATTTTCTATGGACAGAGGAATGTGAGGCCGCTTTGGCCGACCTGAAGAAATATCTTACCACGGCTCCAGTCCTCTCAACACCTCAACCTGGGGAGGAACTGTTTCTATACTTAGCAGTTTCAGAGCACGCAGTAAGTGCTGTGATAATCCGAGAAGAGAAGGGAGAGCAGAAGGCTGTTTACTATGTAAGTAAAACCTTGGCCGATGCAGAAACAAGGTATTTACCACTGGAGAAATTAATGCTGGCTTTGGTAATGGCTTCAAAAAAGCTAAACCATTACTTTCAGGCTCACAAGATAGTGGTACTAACAGAACACCCACTGAAATCCCTGTTGCAACAAGGAGACTTAACTGGAAGAATAGCAAGATGGGCCGTAGTTTTGGGCCAATACGACCTGGAGTTCAGGCCGAGAACAGCAATTAAGGGCCAAGTCTTGGCCGACTTCGTGGCCGAGTTCTCGCCAGTATGCATCGAACATCGGGCTCCGTTGAGCCGAGATGAACGATGTCCAAATAAGGAAGGAGAAGCCCAGTCGAAGGCTAAAGAACCAAGGAAGGAAAAACTCAGACCCTGCAGTATTTACATCGGCGACTCCTTTCAACTTTTTGTTGATGGGAGCTCAAACCGGCAGGGGGCAGGGGCAGGAGTAGTGTTAATATCCCCCGATGGAGAGATATTGGAGCAGTCCATTCGACTGGGGTTCAAAGCCTCGAACAATGAGGCGGAATACGAGGCATTGATTGCTGGACTGAAGCTGGCAGTAGCAGCAGAGGCAGATGAGGTAATAGTTTTTTGTGACTTACAACTTATAGTGAATCAAACTACAGGAGAGTTTGCTGCCCGAGATGAAAGGATGTTGGCATACGCAAAAGAAGTCATCAGGCTGGCAGCCATGTTTCAAAACTGCCGACTTCTTCAGGTTAGCCGAGATGATAACAACCACGCCGACGCGTTAGCCAATTTAGCAAGCTCAATGCAAACCGGAAAGACAAGGACAATAATGATCGATTACCTATCAGGACTGAGCATAGAGCCACCAAACACAATGCAGGAAGCATTATGTGTGGACATGGGACCAAGCTGGATGGATGCAATTATCGCATTCCTGAAAGAAGGAAAGCTGCCAGAAGAACGAAAAGAAGCACAAAAGGTCAGATTGAAGTCGGCAAGATTCATTCTGACAGCAGAAGGACATCTCTACAGAAGATCCTTCACTGGACCTCTTTTAAGGTGTGTACACCCTCTTCAGGTCGAAGACTTTTTATATGAAATTCATGAAGGAGTTTGTGGAAGCCACGCAGGGGGCAGATCATTAGCTCACAGGGCCATTACCCAGGGGTATTGGTGGCCTTATATGCAAAAAGATGCAGAGGCCTATGTGAAGAAGTGTGAACAATGCCAGAGGTTTGCACCTTTGATACATCAGCCAGCTGCCGACCTGAACCCGGTTTCCAGCCCTTGGCCATTTGCCCAATGGGGCATGGATCTCGTTGGACAATTGCCCCAAGCAACTGGGCAGCGGAAGTACCTACTGGTAGCAACAGACTACTTCACAAAGTGGATAGAAGCAGAGCCTCTTGCCAAAATCCGAGATGTGGATGTGAAGAACTTCATCTGGCAAAACATCATCACCAGATTTGGGATTCCAAGAGCAATAGTTGCCGACAACGGAACACAGTTTGACAGCAAACTCATCAAGAATTTTTGTGCAAAATTCAAGATAAAGAATTACTTTTCAACACCAAGCTTTCCCCAAAGTAATGGGCAAGCAGAAGCGTCCAACAAAGTAATTCTGGACGGGATAAAGAAGAAGCTGCAGGCAGCAAAAGGAAAGTGGGTAGACGAATTGCCCAATGTGCTCTGGGCATATCGCATTACGCCGAGAAGATCAACAGGGGAATCCCCCTTCGCCATGGCTTATGGCACAGAAGCAGTCATTCCACTGGAGATCGGCATCCCAGGGATCAGAACCCAGGGAGTTGAGAACGGGACTAACGATGTGCTCTTAGCCCGAGATCTGGATCTACTAGAAGAAAGAAGAAAGAAAGCTGCAATCCAGCTTGCAGCATACCAGCAACAGCTTGCCAAAGCTTACAACAAGAAGGTCAATCCAAGGGATTTTCAGGTCAACGACCTAGTCTTGAGGAAAGTCGTCGGCAATAAGAAAGATCCTAGAGAGGGCAAGCTTGGCCCAAACTGGGAAGGGCCCTACAGAATTACCTCGGTGTTAGGAAATGGGGCATATCGGCTCGAAGATAGTGAAGGCAAAGAATTGCCTAGACCATGGAATACTTGTAATTTAAAGTTTTTTTATCATTAGATGTTGTTTGATTTTTTGCGATATGATCAATGAAATCTTAGCAGAATTTCCCAGAACTTATGAAACTACGCATAATGTTGTTCTTTGAATAATGAGAACCCAAGTGGAACTTCGGTTCACATTGGGGGCAGATAGAAGACAGTAATGCCTAGCCGAAGTTAAGCCGAGACGTTTAACAGTGGTTAATTTAAGACAAAGTTTAACCGGAGTTAAACAGAAATTATGCTTAACTAAAGTTAAGCCGAGATAAATTCCTTATCTTTACTTGTTGAAATTTGTAGCAATTTACAAGTTAAAGTTAAGCTGAGATAAATTCCTTATCTTTACTTGTTGAAATTTGTAGCAATTTACAAGTTAAAGTTAAGTTGAGATAAATTACTTATCTTTACTTGTTGAAATTTGTAGCAATTTACAAGTTAAAGTTAAGCCGAGATAATTTCCTTATCTTTACTTGTTGAAATTTGTAGCAATTTACAAGTTAAAGTTAAGCCGAGAAAATTGTTTATCTTCACTTGTTGAAATTTGCAGCAATTTACAAGATGAAGTTAAATTAGGTTTATTGATTCAAACCCTTGTTAAAACTTGAGAAAAATTTGCCAGTTAAAATTGTGTATGCTACATACTTGTTGAAATTTATGGAAAATTTACAGGTGAAGTTCTTGCCAAGATAAATCTTCGGGTAAACATACCCGAGGTATTTTTCCCCGAGGAGATTTTACAAAGGAGGAAAGACTTGCAAAATATTCTAAGTATAGAATCATGCAGAAGCAGTCATAAGAATACAAAGGTACAAACACTCAGTAGAAGAAAGTTGTATTCAGCATCAGAATGGAAAAAGGCACATCGGCCATGTACAGAGTTTACGTTGTTCTGAAAACAAAAACGTACAAGAAGTACAAAAAAAAAAAAAAAAAAGCATCACAGTTGTGTTTCTTCAGTTTCAGGAGCAGTTTGGGCTTGAACCTCGGCCACTTCCTGAAGAACTACCTCGGCAGATCCCTGAGGAACTACTTCGGCAGACTTTTCCGCCTCGATCTCGGCGTCAATCTCTGCAAGTGTCTCCTCGAGGCCTTTCTCAGTTGGAGGAACGTCGGATGGCGCCTGTTCAGGAGTAACCTCCTTGGTAACGACTTCATCCTCTTCATCATGAGTCAAGTCCAGGACTTGATCATCCTGAGGAAGGGACTTAGTCCCAGTGGCGTTCTTGGGCTTCCTGACCAAGGCCTCATCATCATCCTTTTCCTCTTCTTCTGATTCAGACTCAGAATCATTCTCAGTTTGACTTGAAGGAGGAGGCAGAGGGCATGGCATAGGAATTTGATCGGCATTCCTCAGAGGCGAGTCAGCCGAAATGTCAAGTTTGTTCAGCACAGCCATCCAACCAAGGGAGAAGCCCCTGTTGCACGCCTGCCTGACTTGAAGCTTGTAGTTCTCAGCGACATCGGCCATGCCTTGAGCATATGCCTTTTCATCAGCCTCTTCAATTTCGGCCTTTTTCGTGGCCAGGGCTTCTTGAAGCTCCTTCTCGGCCTGGGCCCTTCTGTCCTCAGCTTCCTTCAACTGGGCTTGAAGAACTTTGTTTATAGCCTCAGTAGCGCCGACCTTCTCCTCGGCAGAAGTTTGGGCTTTTATAGCAGCCTCGGCTTGATCTTCCAATTTCTTCATCTTTGTTTCAAGTCCTTTATGGGACTTTTTAAGGGCAGTGACCTCCCTCTTGGCGTCGGTAAGCTTCTGCCGGTTTTCAAACGACTGCATAGAAAAGGAGTGTGCATGCTGGATGGCCTGAAGGCAAAAAACAGTGTTAGAAAATATTCTAAGTAAGAAACAGAAAGGAAGTAACAAGTTCCAAGTAGGAACATTTACCTGAACAGAATGCTAAAGCATGAGACAGTAGTTCTCATATTCACTGATCTCGGCGTTCCGCTCAAGATCACCCGGGAGCAGGAGGGCAGTACTGAGTGCAACGCCGATATTAATATCCTCGGCGCTGTCACTCTCGAAGACTGGCTTGTCCTCCAGAGTAATTTTTGGCTCCCAGGGGACCAAGGGTTTTTTCGACTTAGAGGTTGAGCCAGAAGACAACCTTGGCTTCTTTGATTTCGAGGAAGGGGATGGCTGTGCTTCAGCAGATCTTTTTCAGGAACAGAAGCGGTCTTCTGGCTCCCAGCCAATTGCAAAGTTGGCAGTATGTCTTCAGTCTCAACTTGGGCGGCCGTGGCCTTCGGCTGAGCTTTCTTGGTCTTTTTTGGCTTTGGTGAGGGCATGGTGGACGTCGGCTGAGCATCGACGTCGGTTGGAAGGTCGGCCAGGAGATCTTGAGCCACGGGCTTTCGGCGAACCATCTCAGTAGTTTTGACAAGTTGTCGCCGACGTTTTCGTTCAGGAATAGGGATCAAGTATGGTGCCGAAGTGGATGGCAAATCCGCTGGGTCAGACGTAGATCCTTGGTTTGTTCGTGATGAGGACGCAGTCTGGGTTGTGACAGAGGGTGGAGAGTGGCTTTCCTTCTTTCGTTTGGGGACGTCGGGCAAAACGGACTTGTACGTTGGGATAAAATTTAACAACAGAGGAGCTTTCTTTTTTGCCACAGGGAGACCCAGAAGTCTTTTTAGGTCTTCACTGGGGGCGTAGAATTGGCGAAAATTTTTCGGTGGCTGATGAAGATCTGCAATAGAAAACTAGTGTTAGAAACAGACAAAGTTTTGGAGACTTAAAAAGAAACAAGTGATTGATAGTGGGCTCTTACCCTTGCCCTCCTTAACAGTTCGAGGAAGAGGGTATAAATGGACATCTTCGTCTGGGGCAAACTCCCAGTTTCCAGAGGCAATCAGGTAGTCATCTCCAGCCCCCTTGTTGGAGTCTGGGAGGTCGGCTATAATTTTGAATTCAGTGGACCTCGGCTTGAGGTAGTAGACAAAGCCTTTGTCTTTTAAGTCCAGGGCGCACATGGTATAACAAAACTGGATATCGGCCAGGGTAATCCTAACATTCTCACGCCTAGCCAGGGCTATGATACCATTAATCACTCTGTAAGAGTTAATGGTAAGCTGCATAGGGTTCAACTTATAGAAGTGGAGAACCTCACGAAAAAGGGTAGCGAGTGGCAGCCGAAGCCCACACTCAGCAAAAGCTACTATGGGAAAGGGCATTGAGTTGTCTGTGGGCATAATGGAGTCATCATCCCCGGCAAGTCTCAGATGGACATCGTCGGGAATAGAGAACTCCTGCCTAAAAAATTCTAGTTTGGTTGGGGTGTTCACCCTGTGCCTCCACATACCCATGATATTGGCGTAAGGGTATTTAATTTCAAGAAAAAAAAGGTTTTTTAAGGGTTATGGAAACCTCGGCTTTAGTTTTCAGTTTTCCTATGAATTAGTAGGTCCTACAGACAAATCCCAAACCTAAAACTACGAAGAACAAGTATGGAGGGCAGAAATCTGGAAAACAGAAAAACAAGAACGAAGTTTCAGAATCAAGAACAGAGGTAGGGCTGTCAGAAGCATAAGAAATACATGGAGTATACGGTCAAGAACAGTGACAAGAGCGCAAGAAAGTGGTGAACAGCGTATGGACAGAAATCAAATTCACTTAAATACTCTCGGATATATGAGACACAAGATTTGAAACAAAAGGGGGAGCAAAAAATATCAACAGAAATGGAAGCAAAGGGAACAGTAGCTTACCAGAGAAATAGAGCCGGAATGAGTTTCGCCGAGGTCCGACGGCAGCTACAGATGTGACGAGATAATGATAGCTTCACGAGAAAGGAGAAGGAAAAACAATCGAAGAGCTTGGAGCTTGAAGCAATGGCGGTTTCGAAGAAGAAAGTTTAGAGAGAGAGAAAGCAAAAAAGTCAAATGCAAAAGTGAAGAGCCAAAAGAGAGAGGCAAAAGTTTTGTCAAAATTTGAAACGGCGGTAAAACAGAAGCATTTAATGCACCTGAGGTAACGCGGATGTCAGACGGCGTAAACAGATAAAAGGCGGCTTGCGAGCGCGTCACAGGCACGAGCCAATGGAGACAGAACGCGTAAATGAATTGACTAGAAAGTGATGCATGACAGCTCATGTGCGTGAAAGAGTTCACTAGAGTTCTTGTTCTCCGAAGAGAGCATGTCGGGCTAAAAGTAAACGATCTTGGCTGGGAAGTTCTCGAGCCGATGTTCAGCCAGAGTGCCAATGTAGGTTCTATCACCTCAGATGGCCGAGGTAATAGAACCTAGGGGGCAGTTGTGGGGATGTATTTTCTGAGTACCAACACGTGGCCGAGGTGACACCGAAATGTCAGCCGAGGTGTCACGTGTCCTGGTCAAGATACCAGAATGATCTCGACTAGGCCGAGGTTATCTGCGAGAATACAGGAATCCGGGATAAACGGATAAGGGACAGGAGTCCTAGAAAGAAGAAAGACTGCAAGATAGATATGGGTAATACTCTTAGGGGGTCTATCCTTATCTCTTAAAGAGTCCATAAAAGTCAGACTTCTAGTGGGACTGGGATGGGGTTAAACTATAAAGAAGGGCACCCCCGACGGGTCTAAGGTACGCAATTTTAAACCTTGAGCAGTACTTTACGCATTGTATTATCTTTGAGAGATACTGACTTGATCGTCGGAGTGTCCCCGGGTGGAAGAACCACCACCGGAGCCTTTTCTTTCTGTGCAGGATAACAGGGTGCCATCCGTTCTGCCAGTGCTCTCCAGCTGAATTACTAAGGTGGGCAATGTGATCGGAAATTCACTCACACAGGTACCAAGACACGCTATACTACATTAGCAATCGTCAATTCTACCGCAACTGTGTCATTACTGGCACTATAGACTTCAAATTTGGTGAAGGCACTGCCTTGATCCAAGATAGTGTCATAGTATTGAGAATGCCAGATCCTAATCAACAGAATATAATAACTGCAGACGGCAATTTTGAAAGGAATGCCATTGCCGGGTTGGTTCTCCAAAAATGCAAGATTGTCCCAGAATGACAACTCTTCCCCAATAGGTTCAAGGTACGTTTCTTTCTCGGTCGCCCCTGGAAACGTTACTCAACAACAGCTATCATGGAAAGCGAGATTGGTGATTTGATTCAACCAGAAGGCTGGATGATTTGGGAAGGGAAAAATAACCACAAAACTGCTATTGTTGCCGAGTATGGAAATTGGGGAACTGGTGCCAACACCAACAAAAGGGTCAAATGGAATAAATTTCGTGTCATCACTAATAGAAACGAAGCTCTTCGATACACTGCTTCCATTCACCTCGAAGCTGGTAAAGACCCATTAAAGTGGGTGCGTAGTACTGGTGTGCCTGTCAATCTTGGGCTTACAAAGTAACAACGAAGATGAAGAGAAAGAAGAAAAAGATTATGATAATGAAGAATTAATTAACACAATTCCTTGTTAATTAATTTTACTTTTCTTTTTATTTTATTTAAAAAAAAGAAACATATATGAAGAGAGAGCCTAAGAGAAGAATCAACATTGATTTTAAAATGTAAAATTGCCCCACTTTTTAAAAGGGGAAATTACAGAAATTACAATTCAGCATAGTTTTTAGAAAATAATTTCAGATAAATGGTAAATATTATGAATATTTAAAAAAATTTACTATAATTTATCTTAATTAATTTTAATTTTCTTTTCATTTTATTAAAAAAAGAAACATATATAGGGAGAGGGAGCCTAAGAGAAGCATCAACATTGATTTTAAAATGTAGCATTGTCCCACTTTTTAAAATGTTTGTAATGGTGCGGTCACTAGCTTCCTCTTGCGGGTAATTATTCAGTACTCTCGGAGTATGAACACGTGGTACTCCATAAGGTTTTGATTGGTAGAGAGACACAAGGGCCCACGATTTATATTGGCGATGAGGAAATAACATGAGATTAACTAATTAGTGATTGATTTAGAGTATGGACGCGTAATGCTCCGGAAGTATTAAATAATTTCCCCTTGCTCTTGGGCGGGCTTTTCATGTCCACACCATCCCTGACTGATTTAACCTATCAAATAATTTCTCTATTTGAGGACTATATAATAAAAAGATACAATAAATAAATCATTATTATTTGTCGATATGACATAAAATCGGTTACAATTGATCTTCCTGTGAAGTAAAAAGTTTAAAACATAATAATAATTTACAGAAGTTTCAAATAAAAAGGTTTTTCTTTTTCCCTCCAAAGAAAAATTGGTTATGCAACATAAAATTTAAAATGTAAATTACGCTTCTTTTAAAGTTCTGAGAAAATATAATAAATTTTATAATTTTGATATAATGAACCTCTAATTCATTATTCTTATGGATGAAAACATATGTGTTTGGTTTGTGTTTGTAGAATAATTTTTGAGATAAAAAATACGAAAACTTGTTTGGTTTACCTTTTTTCAAAAATGGTTTTGAAAAATTGTTTTGGAGAGAGTTTTAAAAAAATTGATTGATTTGATGTGTATGAGAGAGAGAGTGTGATTTTGGAAAATAGGTAACCAAACAAAATTTTGAGATTTTTTTTGAAAAAATTTGTTTGGTTTGATTACTCTTGAAAATTTGTTTGTAGAGAATTTTTCTCAAAATTTTTCTGAAAAACAAACTAAACAAGGCCATCATCTCTTTTACACTAAAATGCATATTTTTCTTTATTTATCCTAGTCTTCATACT